>AYEL01067458.1:0-75961 GCA_000484575.1 Olivierus martensii
GATACAATTCCAGGAGAAGTAGGAAGTAAATTGAAAGAAAAGTTAATTGAGCTTTTAAAAAAAATGAAGGCTTAAAGGATTTAAAAAACATAAACAAAGTTTTAAATGATGAAGGCGGTGCTAATATGGATGTAAACTTAGGCAATATAACTTGTCCAAAAATCATGAGTAGCTACAAATTTGCTCCCATCACCTCTGTAGATGTGGAACGATCTTTTTCGGTATACAATCACATTCTCTCCCGATCGCCGTCACAATTTTAAACAAGACAATTTGGAAATGCATTTGTTCATCAACATCAAGGACAAGTTCGGACAATCCATTCTTGAATTTTTGGTGGTCCAAAGATCACAAATGTCTTAATTGATTCGGATTACATTGGAAATAAAGGGTTAATTAAAAGTTTATTAAAAAATCAACGTAAGATCAAATTTTTGATAAATACAACAGAAATATGAAGAACATGATAGAATTTGAGATTTTGACCATTTTTTCTCGATTTACGCAAAAATTACAAGGTTATTAAGTTTTAAATTTTGTCTCGGGAGACCGGTACTAGGAGTGCGTTTGTCTCGGGAGACCAGGCGGTGGAGCGTTAAAGGTTAATAACATAGCACAAATCAGAATAATGTTCATAACAGAGGCCATGAACATTAATCAATACAAAAAATGATTCTTTATACTCAATGATAATCTTCCATATAATTACCAGCTAAATACTAATCATAAGACCAAGATAGGTACAGTAAAATAAACAATTATACAATTGCAGAAAGTACTTTTGGTTTTATTCTAGAATAAAACTGAAAGTACTTTCTGCAATTGTGTAATTGTTTATTTTATTGTACCTATCTTAGTGCTACGATTAGTATTTATTTATCAAGACAGTGGTGTAATTAATTCTTAATATATTATAATTATCAGCATCATGAAATTGTATATAAAATATTTTAATAATATACTCATTTTAAAAGATATTATTTTAATATATTATTGTTTTCAATATTTGCTTCTAATATAAATTCCCTATAATATTAACTCATATTATCAATAATATTTAAATTGTTAAGTGTTCCAAGCTCATGCATTCTGGTTCTTTAAATTGATGATCTATATCTAATATATAGTAACAATCTTTAGTAGTCTTATTGATGTGGCTTATTAAAGCTGAAAGTACTTTAATTTGCAATAAATTATGTTTTTCACTTAGTTGTGCTGGGCAGCATTCATTTAATTTTGTAACTGCAAGTGAAATGTTAGAAGACAGCATATATAAGTTTTCTGAAATAGATATCTACTCAGAGCATTGAATTTTATTTACTGTTTATAAAATATGGCAAATTTTATTGATTTCTCTAATTTATAAATTATAGTAACTATTACAGCTATAATTTGCTATCAACAGCTCATTCCAAAATTATTTTTAAGATAATTTTTTAGTAAATTTGAATTTAGGCATATATTATTTGTATTTGTGACATTATATTTTATCGAAATTGTCTAATAATAAAGAAATATTACAATGGACTTTCGATTTTACAAACTTGTATAGACCCACAAAAAACTTTGTAAAATTGAAAGTTCGTAAATGGGAATGGCATTAATTATCAACTAAATATTTTGTGAAAACATGTAGTTCATAAATTGGAGGTTTGTAAAAACGTGAGTCCTCTGTATTACAAAATTTTAGGATGTGTAATAATGTTTTATTGTTTTAAATTAATTGTATTATATAACTGAGGCTATTCTGTACTTCCTATAGACTGATCAAATATATTTATAGTCAGACCTTGTTATATCGCCATCTGTTTATAAGGTTACCCCACATATATATGTGAGGTCCCGGAGGACCCACCATATTTTAATTATTCTGTTAAAATTAACATATGTATATGTGTAATAATTTTGTTCAATTTTATTAATAATATAACAATTGTATAATTTAGAATGTTAATCAATTTACAATATTCTTATGTCAAAATATTATATTATTTAATTTTTGTAACTTTGTAACTTCAACAAATTTTTATCTGTATCGAAATCAAGGAAATGACAGTCAGCTTCTTTTTGACTCACTCTATCATAAACAGACGGGTTGAGAACCACCTGGACAAGGAACAAATATAACAAAATGTCGGACAGCAAACAAGGAACTTTCCTTGTCTACAAGCTAGAGTTGCGACATCTGAGTGATGTCATGTTTGACTCATGAACTCTCCCCAGACAATGGATAAAAGAGAGGGGATGGAGTGAGTCGATGGTTGAGTTGTCATCGAGTATTTTGGATTACCAACCAGGGAGATAACACACTCCTCTCTGAAGGAGATAGTTCCGAAGATCCGACTCATCCTTTGTCCCAGGTATGTAGCGCTATAGGAGCGATTACACAGTCAACCCGTCTGCTCAATCAAATACGTTCTCGAACCGTTAGCATGTTTGCCAATTAAAATACATTTGCCATTCACAATCATTTGTTTGGTTGTTAGTCACAACACATTATCTCTAAATTTGTTAGAAGTTTATATGCAACATAATCGTTTCTTTGATTTCTCTCCTGTCAATTGTAACCAATTTCATATTTGTTTAGTTTAATACTTTATATTTGTAAATAAATATTTTTATATATATATCATATACTGCATACTCTTCCTTCCTCTGACCCGGACCCCTGTGCCGCTTAACCATGTGACCTCCGCCATTTAAATAAAACACGCTCGGAGATAAAATAACCCGACCATGGATTAAACACTCGCCATCAACATTCTGACAATATAATAGGTATTGAAAAATCACCAAAAACTTCTTCTGGTGTTAAGCTGACAGTTTAATAATATTGACAACAGTGCCACGTAGCGGATTCTCATATATAGTCATTTTTGAAATGTCCCTGCTGACTTAATGGAAATTCTATATATTTTGTTATCGCCTAAATAATCAGGTTAAATATATAATTGCTTATATGGTCATTTTCAGTTCTTCGCAAAGGAATTTTGATAGCCAATTTTTCAAGTAATTTTGAAAATTTTCAATTTCATAATGCAGAATGTTGTCTACTCTTTCAGATGTGTACCTAAAAATAGATATTACTGTTTTGTTCTAAAATTGTTAGGGAAAAGAAAAAATGCGACACCCACTTTTCACACCATGCATGCACTACATTTCTTGTTCCTATGAATGGCGAGGTCTTGCATGTTGCCAGATCTGGTGATTTTTTATATTGTTTTGATAAAAAAAAAAACATTATATAGTTTAAAATTGCTGATATAGAGCTTTAGTGAATTTATAATTCCCTTTAGTGAAAAAAAATTAAATTATTATTTTTGATAAAAGAATTTTACTACTATTGCTCTAATACTTTGATTTTTCATGAACTGGATTTGATAACAATGACTAAGTGTAAATCATTTCATTTTGCTTTTTGCTTAATTGATTACATAATATAAAATATAAGTTCAGTATGTATTGATTACCTGTTACAGTGCTTTGTATTATTAATGTTATCTTTTAATCTAATTTTTATTTTGTTTTTCATTTTATATAAACCTGCATCTGTCATTTTCCCATATCTGTAGTTTTTTTTTTCCAGTATCCCAACAAAAATAATTTTTATACTACAGGAATACCTCGATTATCGCTGTTTCGATTATTGCAATTCTCAATTTATTGCGGTTTATAATTTGATACCAAAATTCGAATTATTGCGGCCGCGAGACCACGTGTGCTCCATACACTCCATGCGTGTGTGTTCGTGAACAGAAGCATCGTTCGTAAAGCGAAGCAAAATTTGTTCACAAATGGTGTTCAAAGCATCGTTCGTAAAGCGAAGCAAAATTTGTTCGCAAATGGTGTTCGTGATTTGTTTGTGAACCGAGACGTTCGTGATCCGAGGTATCACTGTAGTAGGGAATTGTGAACCGAGACGTTTGTGAGATCCGAAGGTATCACTGTATAATATATAAAAGAAAAGATAATTTATTGTACCAGAATTAACAAATATTTTTTTATAAGATCCATCATATATAATATATCATCATCATAGCAACACAAATAATACATAATAAGCACTTAAGCAGGAATACAAAAATTTATAATAAAGAATTTTTTATTATTATGTCACTAATATACAAGGGGAAGCCAAAAAGTTCTTACCTTCACCATATTGTACATGTGCTTTAGATCTGTAATTATAAACAATGATAGATTACTGTTTTACTAATATGCATGCCTTTTTTTTGGTTTTTACAGATCCTATTTAACCAGGTTAGAAGTGTGATAGCAGAAAAAGGTGTCATGCTGGACAAAATTTGAGTATTGAGTCATGATATAGTTCCTTCATTTTTGAGGGGAAAAAAACTGCACAAACAAATCACAAAGAGACATCAGCTGTGTATGGAGAGGCATATTCATAATATGAGACTGTAAAATGCTGGGAATGGGAATTCAAATATGGTCACACCAGTCTACAGGATGACCTAAGAGAAGGCCATCCAACAAGGTGCTTTGGGACAGCAAAGGTGTCATATTGACAGATTACCTTCAGAAAGGGTAGAAATAACAGTAGAATACTATAGGAACTTGTTACAAAACTTACAGGACAGTATCAAAGATAAAAGCTATACAATAGACTTGTGTTTTTACAAACTTCCAATTTACAAATTATGGAACTGGTTTGCCTCCTAATCTGCTATTTTTACAAACTATTTAGTTGGTTCTGAAAAGTCCCTATTGTTAATTAATGCCATTAGTTTTTATGAACTTTTTTGGGGATTTGTATGAGTTCATAAAATCGAGAATCCACTGTATTTGCTGTTAAAAAGTGTTGCTGTTACTGATAATGTACCTGTACACTGAGCTGTAGAAAGTCACTTTTCTGCACAATTATGGCTATGAAACCTTGCTCCATCTCCATATTCTTCTGACCTGGCATCTTCAGATTTTTTTCCTGTTTCAAAATATGAAAAAACATTTGACAGACCATTTAGCTTCAACCATAGGACAAATGTCAAGTTGGCAGTTCTTTTACTTATATACTATGTGTAAAGACTGGATATTTATGCAATTGCATATTTTTTTGCTTACTTGTAGGTGACTGGAAGTCAATGCTACATACGTAATCACTCGTTTAGAAGCTCTGCTTCAAGTTTTATTTTGCATATTTTGGGTAAAGGGCATAAATTTGCATATTTCAGGCAAACTACATATAAATTGCATATTTAATGTTTGACTCAGTACATATATTATTCATTATTATTTATTTTAACCAACTGGCTCTTCTATATTTAAAACAACATGTTCTACGAATTTTTGGTTTACTGGGCTATAGTTTCCCTGATATTTTTCAATTTTCTTCTCGAGATAATATTGCAATTTTTAGCTGTTAAACAGGCGACATAAAATTTTAGCTTGCAACTTGAAGCAAAAGAGACTGCTTGTATCTTGAAAAACTTGTAAGTTGAGACACTCGTAAGTCGAGGTACCACTGTATAGGTAAAAATTATTCTCAGAAAAGATTATTCTGAAGCTTTTCTTTCAGGTGTACATAAAACTGCCAGCAAACGGTCTATCAAAAAACAGCAACTTCTGACGACTCTCCCAAGCCAGAAAGCTTCTACCTCGCAGGAGTTATTTTATGCAGATTTGTGCACTGTCTACTAATGAAATGGTTTTGCCTCCAGAAATGAGTGGCGGTTGGCGATTAGTGAGGTGGCGGTTTATAGAGGGAATTTCATGTTTTAACATATAGGAGGAGATTTGTTATTGGCTTTCATCAGGAAAATAACGAGGGTGGCGGTTTATAGAGGGGCGGCTTAAAGAGGTTTGACTGTATATAAAAATTTTTAAATATTACATTTTCTATATTCAGTTTGTAACGAACTTGATTCATCTCACTAGCTACTGATAAAATGATTACAAAATTTATATTATAGAAAAATCATTTATTTTGGTTCTAATTAGTGCAGACTTAAGAAATTTTGTCAATTTTTAGTGATTTTTTTTTCTTCATTTTACATTTTTTGATATTTGTTCATTTTACTGATGATGATGAGAAAATATCTAAAAATTAACCATAAACTATCAAGTTCTGCTGCTTCTAGGAATACAAGGAATCACAAGCACTTAAAGCAGGAAAAATACACTATTTTATTATTAGATATATACTACATATACCAATAATAATAGTAACTTCCAGTTTTTGGCCTTCTATGGCCCTCTTCATCCAGTTCTCTCAAATGAGCATCTAACATTCTACACCAGTATTTGATGCATCCCTGCTGGGATGTTTCACAAATAAACATCCAGTTTAAAGTCCTCGTGTTAACATTTAAATGTTTACCAGGCGTTATGACTCGTTGTATAAACACTATTCTGTTAATGCATTTTACAAATTTCCAAACCATCTTCTCTCTTGAAACATTCTGGAGGTATAGGTTCCAGGAATTAAATCCAAATCTTCCAGAATGAATGTACAGCATGTTTCTCATGGACAGAACTTACCAACATAAGAACTTAGCTGCTGCCTTTGTTGTAAGTTTAGTTCATGAGAAAATTGTAAATTGATTCTTGCAACCATTCTGGATATTCTGAAAAGGAAAATTTTCCTTTGTCAAAATTTGTTATGCATCTGAATTTTTCACAAATCACCATCCATAGTTTTGCTAACTATCCCCTGCAATTTAATATTGCAGGGGATAGTTAGCAAAACTATGATGGTGATAAATGTAGTGCATCCCATTGATGCACTACATTTCTTTTTCTTAGTATTGCCACATATTGTTCGACATAAGGAATCTAGTAGAGAAATAGTAATAGGAAGAAATAAAATTCCATGAATACCAGCTTGCAAATGTTAAAATGCAAATTTTTAAACAGTCTCAATCTTTAGACGGTATTTTTATCATGCATAAGACAGCTATAATCACTGATAAACTGCTTTGCAATATTGGTTTCCCAACCAAAGTAATAGTTTTCACTAAGCATTAATCCGGATCTATCTCTTTCGACAATAAATAGGCATTTGAAACGTGAACAACATAATCTGTCGAGAAACCAATGACAAAGTTAAATAAGTAATTGCATAAAAATTGATATTTAAACCCCATAATACCATATATCCTGAAATACCTGCTACAATGGAAAAAATGCTTAACAATACCGAAACAATGCAGATGATACTTGAAAGTAAAAAACAAATAATAAGGAATACTACAATTCCAACAATTAAGAAAGTGATTGCTGCTGATATAATAGCTATGTCAGCGAAATCGAAACAGAAAAAAGGGGATGATATATGATGACTGAATACGGAACTGTATCAAAACTATTTTCGGAGTTGTACTAATTGTTTATAAAAGAGATTATCATCCGTGGTAAAATTAGTTTGAACTAGAAAGTGTGTCAAGATGATTTTTGTAAAATTTTTATCAAATGCGATGTCTTGCTTGAATCTTTCTGCTGAAGGGAATGCAAAGGAAAAAGTGTCAAAGGACAAATAAGAAATCTTTCGAATCCACCAAGTTAAATCCTTTAAGAAACAATTTGGTCCTTCTATCTGAAAGAAACTGTAGATAAGTTCTTAGCCACGATTCAGTTAGAATGGAATCTGATATCAAAGGATCATTTTCTATAATTTGCATCATTCCTTCAATATTCTCTTGGATTTTGCGATCAGCATAATTAAGTTTTTGCATGATAATTATCTGTAATCTGTACTGATACATAATACATCATACTGATTATAATATTCTTTATATTTTTCATAATAGGTATGTCGATAGGTACCATAAATAGGAGAAAGATTTAGAGTTGCTTTGATAGACTGTTTACTTAAATTCCATATTGCAGTTGCTATGTAAAGACAACAAACAGTATATAACAGTTATTACTGCTTTTGTTGTGGATCTTGTCATGAAAGTACCTAACTTTTCCCAAAAATTATGAAAAAGAAAAATTCTATTGTGATTGTTTTCATTTCTTGTATCTTCATCTTTCATGTAACACTATTCTTTTAAGAGGACTTTTTTCATCTAAAGGTACAAATTTTTCTAATGGAATAAATGCAAATGAATGTAAACAACGTTCTTTTGCTCTGATAAAATATTTAAATTCCAAAAATTCCTCCGATAAAATATTAAAAATTCCAAACCATAATTACAAGTTTTCAGTTAGAAGCTATTACATTTTTCGTATCTATGATATTTAGTCCTAACGCATCATAAACATTAACAAAAGTTAATCTGAATAATAGGAACAAATATAAATTAAATTAATACAATCTGAGAGGTAAAAAACAATAAAAAATACAATGATAATTATTAGATGTCAGAAAAATTTGGAGAAAAAGCTCATTCTATAATTTTAACAGGGAATTCAACATCTGGAAAGACAGTACAGTCTATTAAAATGACATCGTCTCCATGCACAGTTTAACCTGTTAGGGTCGTCTTCATTCAGGATTGCACTTCCTTTTAATTTTTCATGGAAGATTGTGAGTGCTTCTGCCGTTAACTTTGTTTAATGTTCCTAACATGCTTAATAACCCGTGCCTCCTCCCAGAGTACATCTACTTTACATTGGTAAGCACTCCAGGATAAGGCAGTTGATAACACCTCATTACTAATGTCCCATCCTAGTCCCCAAATTTCTCGATGAATACCGATTTATTTCTCTCTTTGGACAGTGTCGTGGTTGAGAAGTTCTATTTTATAATCACCTGTTTTTCTACCTGGGGGATGTTGATCCTTATCATTCCTAATTCTGTTGAAAAGCATGTTCCTTCTCGAAAAAAGCAATACTACAGCTAGTTTTTTTTCTTGATTAGCCTACAGAAATTAAGAATTGGTCCTGTTACTTCCATCCTTCTGTAACAAGTTTCCCTCAGTGTTTGTTTCTTGTTATTCTTATTCATCTTTATGTAAAGCCTCCAAACCTCTCTACTGTTGTATCCATATCATTCTGCTTCCTACATAATCCAGCTTAATTCCTTCATCTTAGCTTGGAATGCTGCAGTAGGTATCTAGCCTTTTTAAGAGTGATCTGAACAAGGAAATTTTATAGGACCTCAGGTCTGGTGACCAATTGGGGATCAGAAGTGATGTGTATGTCTGTTTTTTATAAACTTCTGTATAGTATTTTCCTCTCTTAATTGTAATCATAATGTCCAGATAGTTTATAGCTTTGTAGTTTTTCCTTTCAAGCTTTAATTTAATCCCCAAGGCAGAGTCTGTGAACAGATCTTCAATTAAAGTGTCTTCCACTATGCTTTCATGTGAGAGGAACACATCATCAATGTAGTGCCTGTTT
The DNA here is from genome assembly GCA_000484575.1 of Olivierus martensii. Classification (NCBI taxonomy): domain Eukaryota; kingdom Metazoa; phylum Arthropoda; class Arachnida; order Scorpiones; family Buthidae; genus Olivierus; species Olivierus martensii. Next base: position 9,301 of record AYEL01067458.1, read on the forward strand.
AGCTTCATTTTCAGAAGCAACATTGGAAGAACCTCTTCTTCCTTTTTTCTTTAAATGAGTTCAGCTAGAACTCCTGCTAGTGGGTTACCAATCGGTACCCCCTCTTCTGTATATAGAATTTCCCTCAAAAAGTAAAATACGACTCATGACATAACAAGTGGCAGATGTTCCTAATCATTTCCTTACTAGATTTGGAGGGTAGATGTTTTATCATAAATTTATACAGCTCAAGACAGGCAGGTTCTGTCTTTATTGTGGGATAGAGGAACTTGTAATAAAATATAGACATCACTTCTTGGGGAAGGAGACCTATAGTGCCAAGAGTATCTATGAACTTAGTAAAGGTTTAACTACAAGCGCTAATAAGCAGTCCAAAGTTGATTTTCAGAAAAAATTTTTTATTTTTGAGGATGTTTTTGGCATAAAATAGCCCTTTTCAACTCATATAACTAGATACATTCTATAGAACAACCAACTGCTACAAAAGTGTTGGTGTTCTAGAACATAGAACAAATTCGAATCTTAAAATACAAATATTCTTAAAATTAAATTAAATTAAAACAAATTAAATAAATTAAATAACAAATAAAAAAGTTATTTTCTTTTATGCATATAATAATAAGGTTTGCAAATAAGTACTAGCATTTAAAACAAAGTCATATCTTTGCCTATGTTATTGACTCCTGTTGTACTGCACCTTTTCATTTAATGCAAACTTCCACACTTGCAAAAGATTAATAGATTGTTTTTTGTTTATTACTTTCCCTTTGTCACTTCCTACGAAAATCTATATTTCTTCTGCTACTGTTAATTCATTCATGTCGTTAAGTTGTTTGATGCCTTTAAGAGCAGTTTAGTTTGTGTTCATATCTATGAACTCTTGGGTTGAACAAAGACTGTACTTGTAACATTTCAAGCATTCCACACACCACATGGCAAGTTTCTTCTCTATCTGGTAGAACGGGGATTGAAATTTTTCAACAGTGGGTCTTGCTATAATTGGAGTTTTATGAAACTTATGGAAACCAAACAGACGAGGGCAGGCTGGCACTTGGACAACTGTGTTTCTAAGGAATTTCAGGAGTGGAGTCCTTATTTAGTTTGATAACTTCTCTTTGTAGCGTATTTATTGGATCTTGGTCTACTTCCTCTGACATACTTTTCCTAATGAAGTCTTCAAGCATGCTATTGTAATGGTCTTTCTTCAGAAAAACAATTTTCTTAGATTTATCATCTCTCGTACATACTAGGTCCTCCCTCTCCAGCCACTGACTTATTTTCCCGAGTGTAGTATCATCACTCGTTCCATATCTTCCATGAAAAATTAAAGGGAAGTGCAATTCTGAATGAAGACAACCCTAACAGGTTAAACTGTGCATGGAGATGGTGTCATTTTAATAAAGACTGAATGGAGCATGCACTCTCTTTCCAGAAGTCAAATTCCCTGTTAAAATTATAGAATGAACTTTTTCTCCAAATTTTTCTGACATCTAATAATTATCATTGTATTTTTTATTGTTTTTTACCTCTCAGATTGTATTAATTTAATTAATTTTTGTTCCTATTATTCGGATTAACTCTTGTTAATGTTGTGTTAGGACTAAATATCGTAGATACGAAAAATGTAATAGCTTCTAACTGAAAAAGTCTTGTGGAATATAATACTTGCATTAGTGCTGTGTTTCATATATTACAATAGTAAAATTTTAGCAGAGATTTGCATTTACAATATTTAATTAAGAATAAAATTGAATCTCATTAACATTCATAATTTCTATTCCCAGTAAGTGTTTTTGGCTGAAAATAGTTCTGCTAATAGCAGTCCTTATGCAATATATTTATAATTTGATTAAAACTGCTCCAACAGTTCTTCAAATATGAAGGGCTATATATATATACATGTTTTAGCCAATGCCCAAAGTCTAGCCCAGCCAATTTGTGAAATGGCTGGCCACTTCTAGATTTGGCCAAAACCTGAAATACTAGCTCCAAAAAACAGCACTACACGCAGTATAGTTACAACTTTTCCCTTTATTAAATTCTGCACTAACGTTTTCGGTGCTTCTGCACCCTCTTCAGGCACAACTCTCACTACAACTGTTACAACACACGGGATCTAAAACACCGTTGCCATAGCAACCCCCTTTACTTTTCTTAGAACGGGCTTTGTTTACATTACGTTTCCAATCCGCACTACATTAAATCAACTTCACCAATAACCCCCACCTTTAACCCATCACATCAAACCAAATTCAAACATAAACAAAAACACATTCTCCCCTACCCCTTAAAAACTATATACATACCAAACCATGTACAAAGTAACCATATACAAATTTACAAAATCGTTATATACAACCGCACTTACACAGTCCAGAGTCCTTTAAATTCTTCCCAATAAACATCCTTACTTCCTCCACAACACCTTATAAAATGCACTTCTCATCCAAAGCCTTCTACTTACTATGACTCCTTCTACTCACGACATACCTCCAAGCCGGGGCCGGCTCCCATGTCAATCTATCGCCTCCTTTACACTCCTCCTTCCTCTCACCAGCCTCCTTTACACTCCTCTTCACCTGCATAAGAACTTGCCTGAGGAAACCTCTCCTATAACCATGCTGCTCCCCTATTTCCCTTTCCTCAGGCAAGTTCTTATGCAGGTGAAGAGGAGTGTAAAGGAGGCTGGTGAGAGGAAGGAGAGGCATGGACGAGAGTGTGGTAGGTTTGTGTCAGTACCTTTCCACCTTAGGAACGTAGGAATGGTGAAAGGGGTGGTAAGAAGAAAAGGAGCACGTTTGGCGCCGGAGAGAAATCCGACAGTATTTGGTAGGTTGAGAAACGATAAAGACCTGCTGGAAAGGATGGAGAAGAAAGGGGTCTACAGAATACCTATTAAGGATCTGCAGTTGAATCGGGAGGCTGCATATGTGGGGGTAACAAAAAGAACAATTGCAAGAAGGATAGAGGAGCATAAAAGAGATATTGAGCGTGCTAGACTTACCACGTCCCTGGCGGTGGAAGCTTAGTAAGAATATTAGTGTGAAATGGGATGAGACACAGGTGGTTAAGCCGGTACCGAAGCATACCAGGCCGATGATAACAGAGTCGTTGGAGATATTGGGAAGGAGCGAGGCAGAGGTGTTGGTTAACGATAGATTGACGTGGGAGCCGGCCCCGGCTTGGAGGTATGTCGTGAGTAGAAGAAGGAGTCGTAGTAAGTAGAAGGCTTTGGATGAGAAGTGCATTTTATAAGGTGTTGTGAAGGAAGTAAGGATGTTTATTGAGAAGAATTTAAAGGACTCTGGACTGTGTAAGTGCGGTTGCATATAACGATTTTGTAAATTTGTATATGGTTACTTTGTACATGGTTTGGGTATGTATATATTTTTAAGGCTGGGGGTAGGGGAGAATGTGTTTTTGTTTATGTTTGAATTTGGTTTGATGTGATGGGTTAAAGGCACTATATTGCAAGATGGTAATACTTTTGCTAAATAAATTTTATGAACAGCTTTGTATTTCTGAATATAAGATGGTATTTTTTTTTTTTTTTTCTATTTTTTCTTTATGCTTGTTTAAAAAAGTATTTTAATAAATTTTGAACTAAAATTAATATAATTTTCTCTATATACTTTGGAATTCAAATATATGAAAAAAAATGGAAAATTACACGAGTAAATACAATAATATTGTACAATTGATACTATTTATTATTAAAGACTCATTTAATACCAATAAGAAATATTATTCAACTACGGTTAATAAATTCATTATAGGTATTCCTTGACTTACTGCAGAGTTTAGTTTGAATCTCAAAATTGTAAATTGAAGCAATTGAAAGTCGGAAAGTTTTAAATTTATGGATTCTCCACTTGCAACATTTATTATTATATTAAATACTAGTTAACCCCTGGTCAATCTGTGCCAAAATACACCAAAAACGAAACATTTTTTTTTATTGTCCTTCATATTCTGCACTCCTGATTGTTATGCCACTGCTGTATATATATATATATATATATATATATATATATATTTACATATTTTTAAATATCGCGTCAATCCAAAAGTCCAGTTGTCCAACAATTTTAAAAAAAAGTTTTTATTCCATCGCTTTTATTTTTTTACAGTTCATACACACATTCATGACAATCATTAATTTATTTTTCTATGTAGTTATAGTCACTTGCTACTGTTATTTCCATCTCGAAATAAATATCTCTATTATACAATTCAAAGAAATTTAAATTCAGTTTAGTAAAGTTTGTTTTTTAACTCACTGCTTTTAGTGCTTAAATTTATCGTAAGTTTAATATCTCTATTGTATATCTGCACGATAAAACTTTTGTATATAAAAAATAATAAAGATGCATTTTTTCGCTCTGTTTGAACATAAAAATGGATATTATTTTCATTCAGTAAGTGAATAACAGAATTCATGGCATCATTTTACTGACACAGATGTCTTGTAGCCACAGCAAAATATAGATGCCATGTTTTGTCATTACTACAGATATACAATTATACAGGTACTTGTTTTAAAGTGGCAGAAAACAATGGAAAGAGAAAATGACTATGTGAAAAATAATGCTTTTGCTTGTTTTTTTCACCAGACCGATTTGAAATTTTCTTTACATGAAATTGGTAACTATCAAACTATCGATTTACTGATTCAGTTATTTAGATAATAATGATGAACTATTAATTGTATGAATAGATAAGAGAAAATGCGCACTATACAATTATATAATCGCGATTCTCACAATATAGTTAATACTTCGAATAGTGCGAGAAATTCGTGGAACCAATTATTCGTATTAATTGAGGCCAATCTGTACGTTGAGACGCGCTCGTTGAAGGCTGGGTCTCACAGGCGTAAAACGCGACGTAAATACGTCGGCGTATCGACGCTGATGATATATAAAAATGTAAATTTTTATATATCATTTTTATGTTTAAAAATTTAAATGATATTTAATATGTAATGAAAAATATAATAAATTTGTATTGTAGTGCACATTTATTGTGCAAATAGTTCTAGTGCACAAATTTAATTTTAAAATCAAAAAAATTTAAAAATTTTACATAAACATTGAGGAATTTCCCCATCCCTTGTGTAAGAAATTGTACGATTTTCTATACCCCTCCCTTCCCTTTAAAATGTTTATGTAATACCTATGAATATTTTCTTATATGAGTTTAAATTTTTTCTAAATGTTATAAGATGTCATATTTGAAATTATTAAATCATTAAAATATGCTTAAAACATATTTTAATGATGACTTTAAAAATTGTTCTTTAAATATATTTCCTTTAAAATATAAAATGTTTCATGTTTCATGTTTATCTATAAAATAATTAACATAAATATAAGGTATAAAGAGGAAAATAATTAGGTGCAAAAATTTCCTAAGTAAATTAGGTATTTTATGCTAGTAAATAAATAGCAATATTCAAGAAATTGCAGAACACACAATTTAATATTAAAAAGTCTCATTTGGGAAGTTTTGAAGCAGAAAAATTTCTTTTAGAATAAGGAATCCCAATTTACATCAGTTTACACTTATAATAGATATCAAGAATGTTTCCTGAAATATCTGCAATGAAAACCATATATCATAAAAAAATTTATTTTAAAAAATTCATTTGCTTTGTGTCAAGTTCTCTAATTGCATATTTAATATTTCCAAAAAAAATTAGAAATGACTTATATCTATCAATATTTACAGCTTACAATATAATATGAAAAAATCAGACTCAAAAATTTCTGCAATGAATATAACATTACTAAGATAGCCATTTTTTTATTTTACATATTCTATTAATGGAACTTCTATCCCCATATAAGTTTGTTGGCAAGATTTTGAGTGCTCTCACTTATCCATACAATGTTAATATGATCATGCTAAGGTTAAAGTCAGGTTAAATGTATGGGATCCCAAATTTTAAATTTGACAAAAAGTTTTTAAGAACTTATGAATTTTATTTCAGAAAAACTACAATAGTGAATACTAAGATAAAATAAAGATATTTGAATACATTATATAAATAAAAATCAGTATAATTTTTGTCTCTATTGAACTCAAACATTATGCCATGAATTATTACTGAATAGTTATTTTTCTTGCCTCTATCAAGTAAAGCAGTAGAATTGTTTTTAAATATAAAACAAAGTATATTACTCACTACCTTTTAGCAATACTTTACCCATGTTCTATTAATTTCATTTATACAGTATATCCATGTTTTTAAATTCTTATTCTTGTTGAGGCCCTACAACTTAATAGCATCTTGGGCCTCAAGAAGGGTAAGTATGGTACTGAATAAGAGACAGACAAAAAATTTTTCTTGAATCAAAAAATATTCTCAAAAGTTTGTTGTCTTTTATTTTGTAATTATCTAAATCAGGACTTTATTTATGAGATACAATCATTAATTTAAACAAATGCTAGTAGATTAGTTGATCTTTTATGAATTTTTTTTAATTTTGTTATGAAAATTATCTTTGTAAATCAAAAAACTGATGCATATTTGTGTAGTTTGTTAATACAAAAATTCACAAAACAAATATTCATAATAGGAGAAAAATCTGTATCTAGTATATGTGGGGTGTTTATTATTATCTTTTTTTCCATTTTGGAAAAAAAGATTAGTTCATAATCTTTTTTTCCAAAATGGTTTGCATTAGCACAAATTGCATAAAAAGCTGTCAATACCAAATCATATCTGAACTTTTAAAATAATAAATATTTTCATGACCTGGAAATTGTGTTTTGAAACATAATTTCTTTATCTTTTTAATAATCATAGATAGGCAAAAAATCATAATGCAAAAGATTACCATAATAAATCAAAAGTTGTCACTAAGCTCAATAGCAGAGAAACAACTTTTTGTAAAATGACTATGGCTGTTTAGTAGCAAAAAATACTTCTTTGTGTACAATATGCTATTAAAATCTGCTTCTCTGCTATTGAGCTTAGCAATGTCTTTTAATTTTTTTTGTATTAAAAAACAGTACTTTTTTGCTCCTTATTAATAAATCATTTAACGAAAAATCATAAATTGATATAAAATTAAATCAAGGAAACATACAAATTTGTGTTCTGTCATTTTAATAATAATTCTTTAAGGATCCTAACCCAAATCTTATGCACATATATCCCAAATTAGTCCACAAATTATGAACTTTATAAACTGTTCTCATTTATTATGAAGATTAATTCTTTCTATTGAAGAAACTGGAATGAAATCTGTGCAAAAATATATAAATCACAGTAACAGGATGATATCATACAGTATGTCTGTTGCTAGGACTGATACTTTTTGCATAGATTTCATTTGTCTCCTTATCAAGGATTAAACATCATAGTTAGATATGAAGGATATCAATCATAAATCAGGGCAATTTAAAAAGTACAAGCATACTGCCCATCTAACATAAAATCAATTTTAATGGCCATACTAGTTATAATATAACATTTTTCTGCCATACATTACTAAAATCATGCCTAAAATTTTCCCCATTTTAAAACTGACATTACTATAGGATCTGAAATGGGGGCACTATATAGTACAGCATTATATCCCTGCATAATTTTTGTTGGCAAGATTTTGAGTGCTACCATCTATCTATGCTATGTTAATATAATCATTCAGGTAAATGCAAAGCTCCGATTGGCCAAAATATTATGTTTTTATTGATATTCGTACATCTCAATCACTTAACAGATAGAAGCTGTGAACAGTTACAAATCAATACAATCTAAATCAATGAGTGATTATCAGTACTCAAACTAAAATCTCATCATTTTGTTTTTATATTTCATCTTACAAGTTAGTAAAAAGATGAATTTATTTATCTATGTGAAACTAAACATAAGTATTCATTATATTTTCATGATTCTAAGATGTAGATTTTTATAAATAAATTCATCTTTTTACTATGTGAAACTAAACATAAGTATTCATTATATTTTCATGATTCTAAGATGTAGATTTTTTTATGTTTTAACTTTTTTGAAACCAAGATTATGTTAAGGTAAATATCAAAACAAATTTTTTCATTTTCCAATTTTAAAATAAGAAAAAAACAACATTGTGTAGGTTGGAAATAACCTGATTTTTCTGGTGGCAATCATTATTCAAAGGGTTACTAGATATTCAAATAACGAGATGTAAGATAAAAAATGCAAAATCAAAATAAAACATATAAAAGAAATTTTATCACATTAAAATTTAAGAATGAGAAAAGCATATACTATACAACACTCGCTGAAAGCGCAAATATGATGTCCCAGACAAATGCATAATCATCATCGATATTTGTGTATTAATCAAACTATTGGAAATTGCAAAAACTTGATGAAATACCAAATAGATCGTTACATTTGCTGTATATCATATAGTGATCCTCAATCCCGCAATCTATCAATTTATTGCATTTTTATTTTAAGTAACAGTGTTGGATTTATGATTTCTGGACCTTATTTATGGATTTGGGACCTTATGTATAAATTAAAGAATAAAATCATGGACAAAGAAATAATAATTATTTAAATATATTCTCCACGAGATTTGTGATATTCTGTGACAGACTTACATATGCAATTAGCGTTGGTTTTCATTAATGGCTTATGCATTATTTATTAGTTTAAATAATTGTGTTGTAACTTAATTAACAATTTTAGGAAATTATTGAATAGTGTAAGATTATAGGCCATACTGAATTATAGGTTATCAGAAATTGATTTCTCGGTAAAAGTTTAAAATTAGTAAATATAACAAAATTTCATTTTCAGAGATATGTGTGAATCATATAATTTTCCTAAAAAAATATAGGTCTTTATTAAATGAAATGAATTAAAGAATTCGCATATTTTTTTAGATTTTTTTGTAACAATTGCCAATTTGCACTTTTAGTAGAAGGTAATCACATAGTCGAAGAGTGAATCTCCCACAAACAAATCTTTTTTCGATGTGTACAAAATTGCGCACATCGAAAATAATACGAATTTGAATTTTCGGGAAAGTTACTGTTTAAACACAGGACGACAAGAGGCCTTTCCAAAGTGAGGGGAAGTGGGGTAAAACCGGGTGGCTAATGTTTGTCAATGTTCTGACGCTAAGTTACATTATCAAAATTAACAAAAACAGTACATATTGTTGCTTAGATATTTTAAAATATAACTGCACTATCAAAAACACATGATAATCACTTTTGACTTTAATATAAAGTTTTAAATCAATTAAAGGAGATAACCCGGTTTTACCCCACTGGCGGGGTAAAACCGGATATATATACTAATGAGTATGAAATCTTCTAAACTCGCGAAAATAATTGTCAAAACTCATTTATTTTTATTAATTGTTGCTAAGGGTATTTAAATATTACTTTTTACTTAAAATTGTAACCATTTAGTATTCATAAACTAATACTTTAAGCTAAAAGTTATTATTAAATCTTGTAACTTGTTAACTGTTAAATTTATTATTCAAACATTACAAAAATCGCACACAAAGAAATCATTACTATCTTCCTAGCCTACTTTCCAACTTTAAAATAGGCTCTATTAATTCCTCTTCCTGTTCAGATGTAAATGTGGTTTTGAACTGACTCATTCCTTTAGCAGAAGCTTCTGAAAGTGACAATCCTTTCTTTGCTTTCTTCACTCTATCTTCTAATGTACTTTGGGGTACATTAAAAGCTTTTGAAGCTGTCAAATATCCCATATTACCAGACATAACTTGAGATATTGCATTTTACATACCCACTTCACTCCGTGACTGTCGATTCGATTTCCTCTTATATGTTCTTGGCATACTGTCTTCTGCAACAAAGAAGATACATAGATAAAAAAAAACATTTTTCATAAAAGTACATCTATATCCAATCAGGTTGTGTTGAACATAGTGGGGTGTAACCGGGTACTACCCGGTTATACCCCACTCTATGTACCCGGTTTCACCCCTCGCATTTACAGAAATGACCAAATACAAAACGCAACGGATTACAAGAATCCAACAACTTGCAGACAAGATTCTTATAGCCTAAATTAATCATTATTGAGCATAGAGTAAACATTTATAATTACCTTTCTCTTCACTGTATCCAAGTAACTGTTCAACTCGATGAAAATTAAGGAAAATTTTTAACAATTACCAACAAAATTCTCAGCGAAGTGCTGACACTTTATAACTGTATCTAGCCGCACAACTATAATGGCCGAAAGTCGACCACGTCCAGGAAGATAAGTTTCAGCAATTCGCTGTCAAATGGCGGTGTCAAGTAAGGAGAACTAATGTTACCCGGTTTTACCCCACTTTCTCCTATCAATCGGGTTTTATCTACTCTAAACTTGGATCAGTATATCCTTTTTTTAATTTGCAAATAAAGCTAGAGCAATTTAAACTATAGTTTATTTTATTTGAATTGTCGTTTTTCTACTTATTTATATACAATAACGAAAAAAATCTATCGTTGTATGGTAGCATATCAGGTGCGATTTTCTTATCATTCGCTATTTCATTGTGGTTTCATGCATGTTTATACTCAGAACAATTTAATGACGACATTTAACATAATATTGTACCAGGAGTAAAATTTCTTTATAATAATAATAAAACAGAAATGTAAAATAAAAGTGTTCCATTCATTATTTATACTCGGAACAATTTAATGACGACATTTAATTATAATATTGTACCAGGGGTAAAATTTCTTTATAATAATAATAAAACAGAAATGTAAAATAAAAGTGTTCCATTCATTTTGTTGTTTTCGAGAAAAAACATTTTAATTTTCGGTCATTTCTGTAAAGTACGATTGACAAATGGACAGCCAATAAAAACACTGAGTGCTTTAAAAATACGAGGTTTTTTTATAAGCATTTTACATTTTCACCCATCTTTCGTTTATTAAAATGTGTTTTCTCTAGAGAAAAAAATTAATGGAATACTTTTATTTTTATGCTTTCTAACGGAATACTTTTATTTTTGCAAAGAATCCTTTCTTCCAGCATTTACAGTAGCGTTATGGGACGTAACTGTATAATATATTTTTTACGTAAAACAAATTTGGTGAAATAAAAAACAGTGCATTATATATTGTTTTAATATTCTTGTATGTAAAATATATTCAACATAAAAAATAATACACCATTATTTATATATAAAAAATTATATTTTTAAATTATAGTACCGAATAGACTAAGCTTATGCCATCAAACCACATCGGACTGACAATTTCCGTGAAAACACTATTCAGCTCTTTAGAAAGCGCATTTCGCACTTAAACAGCAATTTGATAATAGTGAAAAAAAATTTTCTCTAGAATCTAGAAATTTGTTTTTCTATAATAATAATAATAATAATAATATTTTTTACACGAGAAAATTTCATATTTATCTCAAAAAATCACGTTTTTATTGAAAATGTTTTTTCAGTAACGTTTAAGTTTGATAGTGTTTGTCAATAATTCATACTAGGTGTTAACTATTCGTTTTCATGTTACAACATACAGTACTTTAAAATGACCAAGAAGTAATTTTAAAATACAGTATACTATGGGATTGTATTCTATTTTATTTAAATAATAAAATGCCAAATAACTGATAATCTCGGATTATAGATAGCAGGATTAAATGATGATCGATTATATTTCATCTGTAATTTTAGACTGGCAATGGATGATTCCACTAAACCCACAGTTTTCTTTAAAAACCTAGGAAAAAAAAAAGGCATGAAGAGGGAATTTCTTAAAGATAACTGTAATAGAGCCATTTGCATCCTAAAACAGATGTGATTTTAAATGATCAATAAAACTATTGTATGCTTATAATAATTAAAACATAAACTAGACTTTAAATTAAAGGAAAATTATGATAGCATTTTAATTGAAAACAGGATAATGATTTCCTGTTTCAAAGATTCATCAAACATATATAGAGAAAGCAGACTTCTGATTATTTGAGCTAATGTTAAAGGTTATTACAAGTTGAAATCAGTAGATAAGATTTAAAATGGTGGAAAAAATCCAAAATTTTTTATTTATTACAGATTTCTTTGCCAAATCCAGTAACATACATATAATTTACTTTTAAATTAGGAAAATCGAGTTTCTAATACTGTATTTAATAATACCAGTACTCTGTTTAATTTTATTCTATTTATCGTTTTATATTATGTATATTTAATATAGTATTGTATTAAATAGGAATAAGGAAATGTCAGAAATGTAATACATCGAGAAACCTCAAAAGTGCAAAATCCAATATAATAGTGTAGCTAGAGGGTTCATTAATAACAGGAATCTAGAGAATGCAGGTAAACTTTGCATTCTCTAATTCCTGTTATTAATGTTAAAAATTCATCAGTGTCAACTGGACCATTGAAGAATCGCAGATTGTGTAACTATGCATCCCACAAAGATTAATTCTTGGCTATGTTGCTGTGACAATACATAAGTGGTTACTAGCACTATTTCAAATTAATTCTGAATTAAAGAAGTAGCCATTCTAGCAAAATAACTTTATAAAGTTATATCAGAAAACTTTAAAATAACTTTGAAGTTACTGATGGTAAAATCTACGAAAACATTTTCAATTTTAAGTGTTTCATTAGTTGCAAAATTATATTAGTTTCAACATCTATTTGGCTCTGCATCACAGCCTTTTAGATTAAAGCACAAAACCTATACTCATTCTCTCACATAAAATCCAGATAAAACATATACACAAAGCTCTGAACAGGAAAACAATCATTCACACAGAAAGAAAACACTATGCATGTTTAGCGATTTGTCTTTGAATATCTTTTAAAGCTTTTATAAAAATACTAAAATTTTATTTATAGATTATTTATAAGATTATATCGATATAATCGTGTATAAAATAAGTTATTAAAGATCGATAAATAGATTATGCGACCTTCTCCATTATGACGCTTTTGCATCATTCCCAAAAGGATTATTTTAATATATTTTTGAATGTGTTCAAAATTGGATTATCATTACGAAGGTAATAATAATAGAATTTTGAATAATCACTAATATCAATAATCTGATTTTTTAAACTTATATTTGATATATTCAATAGACTTGACCGATTAATGTTATTGCTACTCTTAGTGGATCCTAAACATGAATTTCATTTAAACATTTACCAAAATATTGAATTACTACCTATGAAATTTTTCCCTTTTACGTCAGCACTATTGATTCTATATCATCTTTTTAATGTTTGGTTCTCTAATATATTAGATAATATGTATGAATTTTTTTCATATCAGTTAATAAATATGAGAAATATCATACAGACATCAAACAAACTTCATTTAAATAGCGTACAATATTATGCGCCTATAAATCTTTATTCTAATTTGAAAAACGTAAAAACAGTACAGTATACAATTTTGAATAAGCATGATGTGCAAGACATAAACGGACAATTAGTATTATCAGGATGATGATGTCATTCGTCCAAATAATCTTTGATAAAAAGCATGAATTGACTTTTAACAGCATAAGCGATACAGATAATTTGTGAAGAATTTGGCTGTCATATCGTAGTGTAAGATGACTTCTAATTGAGAAAAATGGCAAGTGGCATTTAAAAATAAATTGGGACCCTTGAATAAAAGTACCTTACAAAAACGATGTAAGAAATTTTATTAAAAAAAATTTATTATATTAATTACCCGCATTTTAATAGCAGGAGAGAATAGTTTTCGGCAAACACTACAGAAAAATTCGTAAATTTTTTTGTAATTTGTGTCCATAATCATTACTTTTTTACTAAAATTCGAAAAAAATCGATTTATTCGATCAGAAAATGAATAGATAAAGGGATTAAACTTTAACATTACAAATAAAAAGATAACTTTAATACATAAATGCTTTTTAGTTTCATTCTGAAATGGCATCGACGGAAATGGTAAAATCGTTAGAGTGCAATATTTAATTAAACTTTTTTTCTTTTAAATTTAAATTAACTTGATTTATGTTTAAAGAAAATTTCATTAATATTAATTATAATATAAAACGAATTAAAAATAACATTACAGTTTTATTATTTAATATAAATTTACGCAAATCTTCGTAAGCCCGCTGAAATTAAAATAGGAAGCTGAAGATTTCGATTAATATAATCATCATATAGAATATAAGATTATAAAATATGAATTATCTGATAATATCGAATAAAATTTTATGTTCTACGAAACTAAGATCCTTAGAATTAAAATACAATTAGATTAAATTTATAAATTATTATTATTATTATTATATATTGAGATTTATAATAATGAAAATTGTGCTTGTACGTTGCTATTTTCCTTTTAAAAATGATTATAACTTTAAACAATGTTAAGTATTCAAACATTCAAGATAAACGAGTTTCTTACGAAACACTGCATATAAATATTGAAAGAATTTACAAATTGCTGAAAGCGATCGAAAATAATCCAAATTAAGAATTGAAGATGAGGATCAGATGCTGCAGTTATAAAAAAAAAAAATGAAAAAGAAATGATTAAAATATTAATACTTATAAAACTATATAAAGATTAGTTGTAATCAAAATAAATAAAATAAAAATTAAAGTTTTTAAGGTTTTCTTTGTTATGGATGTTTATCCATAAATTACTCGAAATTCTTCATTCTTTATGATTTTCGAATTACCCGATCAGACTACTTAACTTGTTTATTAAATATTTATACAGAATTTCTCCATTTGTCGCAAATAGCAGAAATTTAATAATAAAATGTGAGCAGATGTTCCAGTTCCCATTTTTAAAACAAAAGCGTACGTTCCGTTCGTCGCATCCGTCTCTCATCCGTTTTGACTTCCGGTGGATTGCGAAGAAATTTGATAAAAATCTGCAATAAGTATAAATAAGAAACCAAATTATTGCTTTTTTTTTTTTTTTTTTTTCATAAAGGATTCAAATGAGAAACCAAATTATTGCTTTTTTTTTTTTTTTTACTTCATAAAGGATTCAAATGTCATTTTTAAAATCGATACTTAAGGAAATGTCACATTGCAAATACAGTAGCGTGTGTTCAAATGTTAAATTTCGCTCCAAATTTGTTTTTGGAGCGATCACAGATGGTTTAACTGAAGAAAAGAGTGCCATAATGTTATTTTAGCAATAAAAAAAGGAGAAAAACCAAATTTTACTCTCCACACTAACTTTCTTTTTGTTAGTTTTAAAATTATATATATATAGTTATAAAAAATATATAAAAAAAAATTATATTTTTATTATATATAAAATATATATATATATATATATAGTACTCCCAAATAAATAATCAAATTAATAATTTTCACGTGTAGTCTTTCAAATAAACTAGTTTGAAAATCCTTATGTAAATATGCAAATCAGTTGGCTGGTGTTTGATTTAGACTATGCCTCCTGGCATAGTTTGAGTGTTAGAATATTTACATCGTCATTAATATCTAAATCCAAGTTTTAGAAATTAAAAGTAACTGATAATAAATTAAATAAAGTTAAAAGCAAAAACAAAACAAAAAAAAATGGAAAGTTGTGATGCTATTCACGTTTTATATAACCATGTATATAACGTAATCATCCGCACTGACAGATGCTTTTCAAAATTAAAAAATAAAAATAAATCTAGTTTTGAAAGAAATAATATAAAAAAAAAGATATAATCAGAATTCCATCTAGTTAGTTATATTAATAATATAATTTATTTAAGAGTTTTTAATCTTTTTTAGTCTATATAAAAAAAAAATTAGCAATAATTACAGACACACTAGGAAAAAAAATTTTTTTTTCATCGTAACCTAAACGAAATTACAATTCTTCCATTCCATTTTCGCGTAGAAAAATATTGATTTTATGAAAATAACATGAAGCTGATTGACTTTTCGTAAATCCGACTTGAACCTGTCAAAGAAGAGATTTAGAAAACTGCAATGTTTCTTTAATAACGGTTTTTCCGTATGTAAAAGAAGAAGAAAAAAGGCATTTATTACATCTTTATTTATTTAAAACAAAAATCGCTCTGAGAGTTTCAAATATAATTTTGATAATCAACGCTAGATGGTAGCACGTCCCGTGGAGGAATTAACAATCATTACTGTGACCTCGTTCCATATCACTTCATTGTGTATCCAATCGCTTAAGCTATTCAACCAAAGACCAGTAACTAGGGTGGGTGAAAACATCGTTCGACTAAGTACAGTACAACCTGTTGGCATTTGAAACGAATCCAGGAAATAGCTTCAGAATGAAGAATAATGTCTGCAAGTATTCAATGCATCTTACCTTTTATTACGCATACAATAAATAGATAATATTGTTTATATAAATATATATATATTCTATATATATTTATTTATTGTTATTGCAAATCTTATCAAGTTACACACGTGTATCCTATATTATATAAATATATATATAGTCTACACGCCCCTGCACAATTTTATTAAGTGGATATCAGCTTTAATATTACTGCCACTCTTATCAATATATGCTATTTTTCTGTTCAATACAAAAGTACAGAAAATGTTAAATTTAGTACATATGTACGATAAAGGTTTGTTAGATATGAATATTTTGTAATCGTCGACGTTTGTTCTAGAAATGCATCATTCTTCTCAAGCTCCTATAAACAGAATTTGTTATAAATCGCCAACAGAAATAGGTTACGTAGACGTAGAATAAAATGTATTGAATTGATGTTTTCGAAATGTTTAGAAACAAAAAAAAATTTGAAATAAATATTGTATATCATCCTGTCTCGATTGTTCTAAGGGATGTTTATTTTTAATTCTTTCGATGTAGACTTGTTAAATTTATTGGCTTTCGAACGAACGGCTTTTATATATATATATATATATATATAAACGACTTTTATATGTATTCGTAATTTCGAATTATTTTTAATGAATTTCGGGTTATTCGTGTGTGAAATACACACGAATATAGAGAATCTATGCGTAAAAATATTGTCGTGCAAATTTGAAAACGATCATAGCATATCCATCATTGGATGCGATAGATTTTTATAAATACGTTCGTTAAGTGAGCGAAATATATTAAAATTTTCTTAATGATAAAATAAAATTAGATTATACATAGAACATAACAATATTAACATTTTAGAAAATATACTTCAAATCACCATAGAAACAGTATCGATTATTAATGAATGAGTTCAAAATTCTCCGAGTTCGTTACAAGCGTGGGATATATAATACAACATTTTATGCTATTCCATCATATTACATAAGAAAAAATTAAAGCAATTTATATCGAAATACGTAAATATTAATTAATATGCGCGACGAAATATACTCTTATGCGTTAGCAAATGCGAGAATAACATTTTAATGTTAACCTCTTATATTATGCGGAACAATTGCCTATTCTGTAAAACCTGTACTGCATTTCTAAATATGATATACTCAATAAGAAAAGTGGAACTAGGAAACAAATGACGAAGTGAAGTACAGCGAGAACAGATCACGCCAAAGTCTACTTTGTCTAGATCTGAATTTGATCTAATACGGGTTTTATATATTAGATTAACTTCAGATTGAGACAGAATATCGAAAGAAACTTCTTTGAAATTCAATGGATAAACAAACGTTGAATGTTAGGTTCTATCTGTTTTTTATATATCGCATTTTATTTATACTTTTTTTTTTATATCATCTTTGGAATTCCCAGTTTTATTCTTCTTATCCCAAAATATTGATAGGTAATAAATTTTTTGCGAATACTTTTTTAACTTTAAAAAGTTGAAATATAAACATTACCGGTTTCAATTTATTTTAAAATTTATCGTAGCAAAAAAAAAAAAAATCTATTGTTTAATCGATAAATAAAATTCGTCAAGATTATATACGTCAAACGCACCATTCACATTTTTTATCGGCAAATTTAGTGATTATTATAAAATATTTTTAAAAAATAATCTAAATTTTTTATAAATTGTATTCTAATTATTCAAATAATTATTTCATCAAATAGCCAATATTTATGGATACAATATATACGATTATCCAATGAAATTACAGAACGAAAACCGAATTATCATTTGTGCATTGAGAAAACATGATAAATATTCAAAAACTGCATCTCCACGAATTTGTTTACAAATTCGATTTATATATATATAATTTTTTTTTTGTTATATCAATTGTACAAGTTTTTCGATTATTCGTTTTTTCGGTAACTACTGAATATCATGCGAATAAAACGTTTCGTATAAAAATCGTGATACTCGTTTTGAGACCGTTGAAGAATATTTTGCTAACAATTTTATAAACTCAAATAATTTAAACCTTACACACACAAAAGAGCTTAGTATGCATTTAATAAATTTTCAATTAATTTATAATAAGAAAAAGGCCACTATATTTTGCAATACTAAAACTGATGATGAATATAGTTTTATTGGAACGTATCGTCTCGGTTTACACGCATTTTTTTTAATTATAGAAAAACTAAAGTACTTGGCATAATAAAGCGAACAATTGGCCCTTTGATTACCTTTTAATGAAAAGCATTAATAATGGATTATGGAACTTAAAGCGATCTAATGATTTTTTTTTTTTTTTACTGTCTTTTAATTAAATTTAGTAAACTCATTTAGGCTGTAATATTTAAAAATAAATTTATTTATCGGTAAACTAGTTATCGGATTTATTGCATAATGAAATCGTTAAGAATTTTCTCTTCCATTTCTTTTATTGATTTTTAAATTTGCTAAAATGAAGTACAAATGACGAAAATATGAAGACATATTCTAGTTTCTAATATCATTAACGTAAAAGTCCTATTTATATATATATTTAAATTCTGGATCCGTACAAAATATCAAAATTGATAAAAGTCCGAATTAATACAAATTAAAAAAAAAAAAATTATTTCTGCAAGGGCAAGATTCGCGTACATAATTTTGTGAATCAAATTCGTATACATATAAAAACAATTTATTACTTCTCTAATAATTTTTACAGGGACCGCAAAAACTTAATTTCAGCGCTTTGGGACTATCTAGAAGGGAGTGGATGAGACCTATCAATTGACTCCAGAGGAAATATCGGCAGCCATATCTGACAGCAACAAACATTTCCGAGCTCGAAATTCGATAACAAGACAGCAAAAAGCAAATAAAAAAAAGAGAGAGTATCTAACAGAAACAAGAGAAAAGAATTAAAACCGTTCAATCGATCCGTGTTTGTGGGTATAACGACACCGATTCCTGTTAAAACTTAATAATGAAAAGATTGTTACGAATGAAAAGGAACCAGACAAGTCTAGACATCATCACTCCTCCTCCGACATCACCAGTTGAGAACGTAAAATGTACACACCAATTCTTATTGTAATCTACCGTACTAGATCGATAAGGTAGAGAAGCATACTACTAGTACACGAAATCGTCAAGCGGCAAACTCATCCACCTTTTCCGGCTTCAACCGGCCGAGATTGCCGTTAATTCATTTTCTCTTGACACGAACGTACTGTAGCCTACTTGTTTAAAAGATGGCGACTTCTCTAACAATTCCAAAAGAAAAAATTGCAAGGAAAAATATTACATCTGTTATATCACGCTATACGCAGAACAGGTTTGTCTTTAAGAGCTTCTAAAAAGAAATTATTAATCTGTTAACTAATAGTATGTTTTATTCATAAATTCGAGTGTTTACAAAGTATTTATTTAAACTCGCCAAGAAAATGTCTGATTTCAAACACATTTACAGATGGAGACAGTACGTTCATCTGCATCGATCTCGGAGCTACTCCTCATCCCTTTAGAATTTTAATAAGCCGTTCGCGAATGTATGTATACATTGGTACGATATACATGAATAGATTTTTTGTTTTAAAAACTTTTTAATTATCAGAAATTTTTTTTTTGGTATTTAGGTGTGTATTCTGGTGCTTATTCCGTTTTAATAGGCAAAACAAATAATTCCAAGTTCCATTTAGTTTATTCAGCTCAGAATACAAAAGTCACGACAGCACATTAAAACAACTGTTTCACTAAACAACTTTTTTTTTTTAAAAACTTTACAGAAAACGAAAAAATTAAAAGAAAACTTCATGGGGCAGTCTCCACGTTCAGGAAATGATTGGAACAATTGAAAGGCACAAGTTCTGAAGTGATGATTTTCTTAACACTTAAAAATTTATATTTTAACAATTCCAAAAATTTCACTGAATTCCTGACAAAATATTGACAAGTTAACAATATATATATATTTTTTGTTTAACCAGTTTATGTAAGAGTCAATATTTTGGCCAATTTTCTTTTAATTGTAAATTTATATGGAAAAAGTATTGTTGCAAATACTTAAATATCAGAAACAAAAAAAAAACAATGAAATATGAACACTGAATAAGGAAAGCACTTGTTTCCTTGTAAAATTTATATAAAGTCTCTTCAATTGTTCTAAACCATACCACAGTGACAACCTTTGCTGCTTGTTTATATTATACACATTATGAAAAATTACGAGATATCAAGAAATATTTAAATGAGGTAACAAACAGCAGCCCCAAATGTGATGAACTCAATGAGCAATAATTCAAAAAAAAAAAAAAAAAAAAAAATGGTAGTAAAGATCGTATTAAACCACAGGGACTTACCTCTTATGGAAAAATTGCAAATAATCAAGCATAGCCAAACTGATAGGGTTATTAATATTAGACAGGCGGAGGGGATTAGTGCAGCTTGGCGGTATGCCATTAAAATGAACTTTTAACTGTTTAATTTTGCATTCTCATGTTAATATTATTTTTGCTTTAATATTTTAGATATTTAACTATTCATTTTTTTTGTGTTTAATTATTTATTTATTTTTTTGTAAATATAATAACCATATTTGAACTTTGAATTTTTCGTTCTAACGTTTAGTTTGTTCTAGAACCGATGTGTTCTTTTATTCTATAACTGTTTATACAACTGAAGAGGATACGTGTTGTATCGAAAACGTTCTTGTATATTAAAGTTTTATACGTACATACTGCTTTGAGTGCTATTTTGTGAACTTTGACCTTGAAAACAGTAAGATAAGCAGTTTATTTTTAGCTTTGTTTAGTGTAAAATTTATGAATAAAAAAGTTTTTCTGTTCTATCACATTCCTCTGTCGAAGAATAAAAATTTATTTTTTACGCAAGAACTGAATGTTTTAGAATAGAAAATACTCAATGATCACCAATTAACTCAAATCGAAATTTCAAATCGAAATTGAAAATAGACTGCATATTGTTCCTCTCAATGTCAAATTAGCGAAATTGCATTTATGACTAATTTAGCAAAGTATTTCTCAATGATTACATTTTGTATGTGTATTGTGTGCTCCTAGTATGGATTTACAAAAATTAAATTTCTCATATTTAGTAAATGTAATTTTCTAAATATGAGAAATTCTTTAAACTTTCTTACTGCTCTTAAAGGTTAGGTTAATCCAATTACTATAAAATCAGCACTTTTGAGCAGACGAAAAAATAAACTTCTTAAGATAACAAGAAATATCATTATTGAGAAACACTTTCGGCATTAACATGCCCTCAAAAAAAAAAAATTTTTTTTTTAAATGTTTATTTAGGCATATGTGATGACTTTTAGCTTGTCTGTAGCAATCACTACTGTTAAGCAGTGAAATCTACTAAACATTCAAAAATTTTTATTTTTAGGAATAGTGATTGCTACAAACAAGCATATTATTAGAATAAACTCAACTGTTACAAATGAATGAGCTGATGAGGGCGTGTTAATGCCAAAAGCGTTTCTCAATAAAGATATTTCTTGTTATCTTAAGAAGTTTATTTTTTGGTCTGCTCAAATGCATTGATTTTATAGTAATTGGACTAAATACGAGAACTGTGTTATAGTATTGTAAGTAAGAACTGTGTTGTAGAAGTTTTGTATTATATAAGGGTTTTCTCAATTTTTAAATCATGTTAGAGCGAAACTGTGTTGTAGGAAACCATGTTATAGGAGGGATACCTGTACATGTAATGTAATATAAATACATTTTGAGAGAGGAAAAAAATACATGTTTATAATTTTGATATTTTCCAGAATTCATTATAATTATTCCTATTGGTTTTCTAGTTTTATTAGTGCAGTTTTGATATATGTGGTGTATTTTGAGGATTTATTAACCACACTAATCAAGAGATTCCTGTATAAAGTAATTAATTAAATTATAAGCATATAATGGGCAGAGTTAGAACATTGCACATTACATAGGTTTATAAATTAATGTATTATATTATTAGCCAGCAGTCATACATTTGATAGTTGGCTACCCAAATTATCATTGATTATATTGTATTTCTTTACTCTTTCCATGATCATTAAGGCTTCCATAATATGGCCTTCCTGTATAGAATTATATTTCTTTAGAATTCTGGTGTTACTTCAATCAATTTCTATATCAAATTTGTAAGCTCAGGTGGCAAGAGTAATATTAGTCTACCTAATTTAATGTTACTTTTTCACTTAGACATGCCTCTAGGTTCCTGCTTGTGACATTGATATACTCCTATCTAGGTCTTTGTTGAAAATTGGGATACAGTAGATAAACCTGATCTTTTCCCTTCATTGTATTTGGTCTTATCATTCCTTAGTTTACTATAAATTATTGGGCATCGTTTTATATGGAGTTTAGTGCTAAGTTTTCTGGCTGTATCTTTTATGATCTTCGTGCTAGAAATATTGTATTATTGTAGTGTAACTGTAGATGTTTACTTGTTATTTTGGGTTGGTAGTAGTTGCATATCTCTCGTGTTATTAATTTGTGAGAATAATTTCTTTTTGACTTTATTATATATCTTTTTCATGAATGTGTACATATGAAAAAGATATATAATGTGTACATAAACAATATGAATACATATTCATATTGTTTACCCCAAACTATGATTGTCTTAAACTCATCTTGTTGGAGGTTATATATGGAACAATGGGCGAATATCCATCAAAAAATAAATGGAAGGCTGGTCTCTTGTATTTCATAGGATATGTGATCAATATGGAATGAGAACTGGTTTGTATGTCAGCCGTCTATATACAGTAATGTCATAATGTGTGGACTTGTTGTTGATGGTAACATGTAAGTAATATACAGTGGAGCTGCTGTTTTCCTCTAAAATTAAGTTTAGACTGGCATTAGTTGTGGTAAAAGCTTTAAATAACTCATCGTAGTGATCTTGATGAACCCAAGTAATATAGATATCGTCAACATGTCTCACACATAATTTTATAGAAGTTCTTAGATTATTTATAATGATAGACTCAAACTTTAAAAATATAATTTCAGAATATATACATCCTAGAGGGCAGCAATATTAGTACAAAGCAATAAGTATATAACATACATATACTCTATAGAAGTTTATGTTTTAAGTTTGTAAGTATACTCTATATATGTTTTAAGTCCCTTAGCTGGAATTATGGCTGAAAAGGATTTCAGCCATAATTCCAGCTAAGGGACTATCAATGAGTACACCATTCTGTTTTTGTAAAATTCCCATTAAAATAGAAATATGAGTTGTAACATAGAGATGGCAAAGCTCTCAGAGCACTGCAGGCTTGGTCATCATTTTGTTAAAGATTTGTAATGATAATGTAAATTGATATAAAGCAAGTTGATGGTAACTTAATTGACAGGTATAGGCTCTTAAAGTCCATCACTGTTATAATTTCATCATGATGGTAATTAATAAGTCAACAGCATTAACAAGGAAGTTCTATGAAAGTAACATTTGTATTATATGGCAGAAAGTTGAGGCAATTAAATTGTGTACTACTCAAAAAGAAGATCTTAATGAATCAGTAGAGATTATGAGAAGAATAAGTTCAGGTGGCATAATTAATGATCAACCTTTGGAAACTCTTCTAAGCACATGGCTTTACACTATATGTGAAGCTGATAGACATTCCACAGATGTCTGAGCATAATAGATTAAGACCATTTATGACTATATTGTAGTGTAGTTTTGAACAATTTGATATTTTAATGTATATTATTATTTTATCTGTAATATTTTTTGTATTTAATGCAACTCCAAAACTTCTATAGAGTATATGTATGTTATATACTTATTGCTTTGTACTAATATTGCTGCCCTCTAGGATGTATATATTCTGAAATTATATTTTTTAAATTAAATTCTGTCATTCTATATTAGAACACTCAAGATGGATTAATTCCAAATGCATTACATTTGTTTTGGCTTTTAGTGAATAAAAATCTGTTTTACATTAATTTCACTGTTGTTAAATGCTGAATTACTGATTTTTATGATGAATTAATAATAATAATAATAAAAGTTTGTTTAAAATTTTATATAAATAATTAGCATTAGCAATTATATGATAAAAATGATAGTCTGAATATTGTTTTTTAAGCAGCAAAATTGATTGAATGCTAATTTAAAAACTTATATAATAAATATATTTAAATTTCCAGATATACTGTAAACTGGGGTGACTTAGGCCCATTAGGGTGGCTTTGTCCCAATTTTGGAAACGTGAAGCATATTATTAGGATAAAAATGCAAATTTTTTACACTTTTTCCAAGTAAACCATCTACATGAAGAGGATTTTCAACATATCTCTGAATTCACGCCTAAGTACATAAGCATGTTCACCTGATGAGCTGAAAATTAATGACATGATGACATGATACACAGGGTAACAAACCTACTCCAAAAATCCCCTACATGAAGTATCATAGAACTATGAACAGGGAGTTAAAGGACAGCAATAATAGTGTCCTTTGGCCAACTTCAATGCTAACAACACTGTGAACTGCAAATGCTTCACTCATCATCCTCCTCCTCCTCTTCTTCCTCATCCACATCATCAACTTCTTCTACTTCCTCTTCCTCCTCTGGGGACTCCTCCTCCTCTTCGTCTGATTCGTCTTTCTTTTTAGCTCCTCCTGCCTTTGCACCACCACCTGCTTTAGCTTTCTTTCCTTTATAAGCTTTCACTTCCTATTAATATTTTTCAAAAAGTAAAATTAGCTCGATTTCATATTAAAAACATTAAAAATTATTTTGAAGCATACCTTTTCATATCTAGCCTTATCTTTAGCAGCAAGGGCTTCATATTTTGCCTTAACTTCGTCTGTAACTTCGTTCCACCGTCTGCCAAGTTCTTTGGCAATTTCACCAACAGGAGCATCAGGTAAACTTTCCTTTGCCTTTGGACGTTCATCATTACAAAACCAAAAGAAAGCTGATCTAAAATGTATCAATAAATATTCTTATTAAATATATAGTTATATCAATTATATTTTAAAAATATGTAATCACATACAAGGCTCTTTTGGGTGCATTAGGATCTTTAGTGCGTTTTCGTTTCTTGGTCTTTTCTCCCTTTACAGGCTTATAATTGGCCATTTCAGATTCATATCTTTTTTTATCCTTTTCAGCCATTTGGTGAAAACGCTGCTTTTCTTTTTCAGACATTGTCTTATTATAGAACAGAAACAAAATTTTTAAAATCACATAAACATCACAATCACCATTTCAAGTTCTAAAACAAAATTAACCTTACCTTCCACCTTTCAGCACATTTTTTGGAGAATTCAGCAAAAACAACATTTTCGTTGGGGTGCTTTTTTTTGTGTTCTTCTCGGCATGTCTGAACAAAAAAAGCATAAGCAGACATTCTGCCTCGGGGCTTATTGTCACCTTTGCCCATTTTTGAATTTGAAGCTCTAACAGTGCAAACGCCAATTACAATTCAAATCCTATGTTTGTGTATGTAAACCACTTGTAATAAAACAAGTGAAAGCAAAAATGAGTTTCTTTTACCCTTATATTGATATATTTGAATAAATTATGAATTTCAATTAAAACATAACTTACCAAAACAAAAATTAATCTACTGATTAAACATTTATTTTACAATAAAAAAAGGACAGTCACAGAATAAAACAACAATTAAGGTAAAAGATCTTATTATAAAAGAAATCTAGATCATTTACCTTCTAAAACATAAAAGTAAAAAATTTCTCTTAATTTAATTGCACTTAACAGTCATTTTTGTATAATCATCAGGGAAAGTTGAGATTTTTTTTTATCACCACCTCAGCCAAACTAAACACTTTTGATATCTAAAAAAGTATGGCAAGGCAAACCAATTATTTTTTAATTACCTAGTTTTATAGAGCCTAAACATTAAAAATGTTTCTTCTTGTCAAAAAGGGGTGATTCTCCACCAATCCTATTAAACCTGCATCATGCAAACCGATTAAGGGCAATTAAAGATTATAAGAGCGATTTTCCTGAAATAAATTATATAAAAATTTATTATATAAAAGATTATCTTATTTTATTAACCTTAAATTACTACTACTATTATTAATTTAAAATTTTCTAAAACCGTTATTGCAAGTTCATCAACCGACAGAAACCCGAAAACAAAAAAGGAAAAAATAAAAAAAAACGACGAAGAACCTGGTTTTCATGAATGAAACCCCCGTTATATTATGTCCTTGAAGTCGAGAATGTATTCTTCATTAAAAAAAATAAAGCGAAAAAAGGTTTTCGAAGCCATTTTTGACGAAACATCGTAACCGCCAAGCCTATACTGGAGAATTCAGTCTCAACAGTACTCTATGGGTTGCTATCTAATAACGTTGTTGTTGGCTTAGGCAGCCATTGACGACTAACAAAGAAACGACCCTTTTTAAAACAGCTTATTCACATTTCCCACGAAATAATCGATAAAACGGTTTAAACGTCGAAGTACTACCAATCTTCGACTTTCGATTAAACCTAAAAACAATCCAATCAGATAAGTAATTAATAAGAAAAATAGACAAATTGCATCCTTCTATTCGGCCTCCATTGCTACACTATGGCCGACCCTTCTTTGTGCAACGTCCATACTAAGCCTATAGCAATGACTAATAGAGAAGTAGAAGCAAAGACGTTCCGATCGACGAAAATACGATCTGACAACATAAAACTTATTCTTCTACATTACCTTTTGTCGTTATCAAATCTTGGAAGTTGATTTCCGAATCTCTTTAACGATTATTTACAGCAAAAACATCTTACCTAAACAACTGCCTAGACAACGCCGCGTTGGCAAAACTAACCACCTCACGCGCTCACAGTACGTTTTCAAAGGGAGAACACTGCCATTGGCTGGTTGACTACCGGGATTACAAATCCGACGAATAGGTGGTTAGATCGCTATCACATGACCTATGACGATAACTATATTTGTCCAATAACATCCCATATTTAAAACCGAAAAGGAAAGGCGCGGAATACGGAATCGTCGTCTGCTTCGGTTAGGGACTAACAATCGTAACGGATTTATAATGGCTGGCGGGTGTACTTACTATTACACTACTTTCGACCTATGCCACTAATATTGGCATGATTTTAACTAGTAAAAAACATTTTATTAGGCTTAAAACGGCATCTAAACCACTTTAAACTTCAACAATGTTAATTTATAATTCTATTTGATGTCCAATAACGGCTAAATTTAAAATATTTCCTCAATTAAAATTTAATTTTCTATTATTATTATAACGCACTACTTTCAAGAAAATTATTTAAAATTAAATTAATAATAATAATGATTATATTCTTCATTTTTAAAAAAGAAAATAATGCACTTTTTAAAACTTTTGTATAATTAAAAATTCATACATTATATTATTATTTATACTGTATTCTAAAATGTGATTAAAATGCTTCTATTTTACAATTTTGAAAATTTTAAAAATATCTAAATTTCGGTACAATAGTTAAAAGCCGATATGCAAAATGTAGGAAAATGTATATCGCGTAAACGAACAAAATTTACTCTATACAAGCATTGCATTAAAATTTTTCCTTTTATATTATTAAAAATTAACTAGATTAATAATACAATTAAAATTGTTAAAAAACTTAAAATAATAAACAAATAATATTTTAATTATATCAGGAATAATAAAATATTCTTCTTCTGGGAATTTTACTGTAGGAAGTTTTTTCTTCTCCTCCTACAGTAAAGTTTAATTCGAGAAAAAATATTTTAAGAATTTTATCTATATTTCATTGATTGAATTTTTCAACAAAAAATAGTTTTCTGTAGAATTTTTTACACATTCTCAGAAAACTACTTTACCAATAAATTAATTTAAAAAGATCAATAGACTATAAAAAAAAAGACATGAAGTGCCAATTCTATATAAAATACAATTGTTCAAGTATGTAAGGAGAAAACATTATTATTGGTGTTTTTAACGATATACATATGAAAAGCACTGGTGGAGGGTTCCATTGTGTGAATCCCTGCACTATCAAGGATAATCCAATATAGAACACGTGTATAAGCTTGTCAGATACGTTTACATGTATTCTTAGCTTCTTTGTAATTGCGCACGCCTTGCAAACATCATTTACATATTTTCTACTAAAGCAATTTTTTATTAACACTTTCTACTAGTCTAAAAATTAAATATATTTAAACTATAATTTCCAAATTTAAAAAAAAAATTTATCGGTCCATTTATTGCATTTAACAATCACTAATCTTTTATTAAATGATTTCATGGAGATATAACATTTAACAAGTAGATTGTCGATTCTTTTTTTAGAATCATTTATCAGTATTAAAAATATTTAAAAAAACAGATTTTGCATTGTCCAGGCAATTAAATTACTGTATTTTCGGACATAATTCAATGATACATTTCAAAATTGAGAAATAATATTTGAAATTTAAAAATTTTTAGTATTTAAGAAGCTTTTCAAATGAATTTTTTTTACTTCTTAAAATTTTATATATATGCTAGGAGGCATACTATTAACAAACCTGTTTTAAGAAAAAGCAAATTTGTTAATAGTTACAAATATACACCATGATCTATTAATCAAGATTTGCGTCCGAGATTCAAATTAGTAGTGATGTAGCAAGTTATGATGGAAAGAAAAATGATAACATATCACTCAATTTTTCCAGGATTAAGATTCTTGGTAAAATATATGAATCGTCATCATTCGAAATGTTATGTTTTCATGATGTATACTTGTCTATCCAGACTTTATCTCAGAGGATATCGTTTAATATACTTGAACAAAGAGCGAAGTGCACCGGTTGGGGTATCTCAAGTGGTAACTTTTTTAATGCTAGTGGTTGGATGATAATTCTACTATAACTTCATCATAAAATTATATACTGTGTACATATACAGTGTATATATATATATATATATTTTACACACACACACACAATATAGTGAGATATTTATGCAATGATAGAGTATATGGATGAATGAATTATTCCCATATATATTCTGTATTGATTAAAAGTAAATGCTTTTAATTTATTATATACTGTGTTATATTTATGTCTTCAGGTTAATGTTCTACTTCTGAAAAGCAGAAGAAAACGAGTTTTTTTCTGGATTTCATTGTCAAATTTTTAAGTGACAAGTATTATATTTAAAACAATAGACGTAATCCAACAACAGAATAAGCAATTTTATAGATACAATATATAACTTGTATACAGTAGGCCTATATTAACAGATAAAAGTGCAGATTATTATTCGGAAAATTATTATATATTTATTTATATATACTTAAAAAAGGGAATTTTATCTTTAATAATAAAATGCATAAATAAGTCTAATTTATCAAATAAAACGAGAAAAAGCCGTAAAAAAATTCAGTTTCTAAAAAAAATGCATCTGCACTTTTGTTATCAATACGATTACATCATCATATTTATGTCTTTAAAAACTAGGAGAGATAAATATTGAAGTATATCTAGAAGTAGTGTAATTTATAAAGACGATTGCATCAAGAACAATCGCAGGAACAGCCGCGGTCCCATGAGCAGGAGAGTCACCCCTGGGTACTTATAACACGTGGAGCCATTGACCGGGGTCAACCCAACGAACGAACACCGGAACTCGTCCTAGCTAGAGCATTATCACAAGTCTCACGACCGTAAAGTTTATATACAGTATACGTATATAATGAAAATACTAAAATCATAATTACAAAATTTTACGCAGAACAAAATGGATAATGATGATGATATTTTATAAAGACTAGATGATTCTATATTATTAAATCGTAGGATCTCGTTTAAATTCAACATGGAGGACGTTTCATTGTTCGTTTATAAATTTTAAATCATCATCTTTAAAAATAACGATTAATTTTAAAAAATCTAATAATTGCATAGATTACATTTACATACTTGATTAATTTTATAGTTTATATTCGCTATATATAGTTAATTTTCAAATTTAATAAAATTGCATAATTTAAGAAAATTTTTCAAATGGAAATGCATAATATATAGTAAGAAATATTCGCGGCAGATGGCGCCACACCTTTACTAGGTCTACCTTAAATCATATCTCCAAAATTACAAAAACGTTTTATATAAGAGTTTATTAATAAACTACTAAATACACAAGATTGACAATATTTGACAATATTCTGAAAAACAGTAAAAGATTTCATTAAGGTGGTGGCTGGGGTGGAGGGGGAAGATGAGAAAAGTGAGGGGGAGGGGGAGGCATACTAGGTAATGGTGGTGGTGGAGGTGGTGGAGGAGGAGGAGGTCCAACTGGTCGAGGTGGTGGAGGATGCATTATTGGTGGAGCTGGTGGAGGCATGCTAAGAGGTGGTGGTCCCATGGGTCGAGGTCCTGCTGGTGGCATCATGGGTGGTGGTTGCCCTGGCATCAATGGCTTGATTTTTGGATCCACTTTGAAACTAAATTGCAAAAAGAATTGTTTTGTTTCTCTGTTCCACATGGTCCAGAATTTTTCTTCACTTTTATCAACTTCACGACTTGGTACCTTAAATGCTATAGTTTCATAAGGTTCAGCAGCAAATAATAAATACTGCCATCTCCTATCTGGTGGCTCTACTTTTTGTTCATAAGCAGACATAAAACGATGACGAGGTGTGACAGTTTCTGCAATTTCTGGATAATCAATTTGAAACAGAAGGCTTTGCTGACCTGTATCACTTTCTCGTTGTTTAGTAACTCGATAACCAGGACGACCAATCTTTACAAATTTCTTAATATCAACTCTAGGCTTTGCAGGTGCTGGTTGTGCTGGTGATTCTTTTGCTTCTTTAGCAGCTCTTCTAGCTAAATTAGCTTGATGTTTCTTTCCTTGCGTATGAGCTAAATAACTTCCTTCATTATTATGAAGGGTCAAACATAACTTGCATTCATAAGAACCTGAAAATTAAACATATTTAATTTTATAATATATTTGAAAATATAATAATAAAATACAGTATTAATAGAAAACTCATTTATATTTTTTCTAAATATGTTAATCTTTGAAATATATTGCAAAATAAAAAATCAATCAAATGTAATTTAAATAGTCAACATAATGTCAAAGTAAATTTCTCATTTTATGAAAGCTAGTTTTATAAATTTTCATGTTAACAAATTATACTAATTTGTACTTGTTTTTCAAGATATAAAATTAATATTAGTTTTTATGAAAAATCATTTTGCTGTTGCTGAATTAATCTATTATAATTTGTTTAACTCAGAAATTGCATTTGGTTTTATAGTAATTCATAATCTCTAATTCATGTTTTAATAAACTTTTCCTACGTATTATATCTTAAAAATATTTCATGAAAAATTATATTATTTACTTATTCAATTTCAACTTAATGATAGCAATAATTAATTATTATTTTTTATTTTTTTGCTTTTTTTTCTTCAATTAGATTTATTTTAATATGAAATTTACAGCTTTATACACTGATTTTATATTAGCACAAAATTATATTAGTCATCATATATCAACAATCATCTAATTATTACATTTTTTAAAAATTTTTGTAATTATGATAAAGCTAATTAATGATATAAAATAATCATTCCATATTATCTAAATTGGCATAATTTCTAATATAATTACTAACATATTTCTCTGTCTTTAAAAAGTCACAATGAGCTGCATGTTCATTTCTTGATTAGATAAAGCTCAAAACTCACTTGGAACTTAGTGGCTTGAAAATTCAAAAGTGAATGACAAAAAATGAGTTAAATAATAAATATCATACTATTGTATTGTAGTTTACATTATTGTGTAATTTTAATGTCTTTTGAATATTTTAGCATCAATACATAATGGGTACCTTTGTGGAACCCAAAAATCAACCAGAAACTTTTATTTTTGAATTAACAGAAAGTGAATTCTTATTTTACAAATTTTCATCTGATGGATAGCTTTCAAGGAATGTATTACTTTCATAAAAAAAGAATACCTTTATATTACTAAAAATAACATAATAATTAAAGACAGTAATACAGTATTATCTTTTGAAATATATTCAAAATTTTTGAATAATAAAATTATCAATAAAAATGTCATTAATAAATAATTAGTATAAATTATATGGGCATAATATATATAGAGTAACATAGTTCTTTATATAATAATAAATCAGTGATTGATACTATTTTCTTTAATATTGACATTTATTAATCTGCAATTCACTTTACATTTTTCTTTTTAACAATGATAAGTACATTTCAAGGAAAATTTAATATACAAGTTATCCTCCAAATTAATTATCTTCTCAAAAATGCTCATAAAACTAATTCTTATAAATTAGGATCAAAACTATTATTAATTTAAATATGAAAAAGTATATGTATTGCATGATTGAGCCTGAAAATGTGATTCACTATTCATCAAAATAGCAGGTAATTATAAAAACAACAGAATAACTTTCACAATAAATTTTCATTAAGAAAAACTGCCTTGTTAGGCAGGTTTCTTAGTGAAAGTCTGTAGTAAGAATTGATACCCACAGTTGTTATTTTATAAAATTATATATTAGTTTGGAAGAACTAATCACCATGATTTACAAAATACAATAATCATAATTCACTATGAATAAATATAATATTATCACCAATGCATGCATTATTCAATTTTTAAATTTTTTGTTTTTCGACATTTTTCATAAATAAGAGACCATAAATAGAAATTAGACCATAAACTGTGCTTGCTTGTAAACAAGATCACAACCTGCAGAAAGAGCATAATGTAAAAAATAAAAGAAGCTTTGATTTAGAAATGATAATACTGTCTTGCTTTCTCAGGGTTTTTTTCATTCCCTGAATTCAGAATTGAAAAAATAAATTTCCCAGGATTTGAGTTTTTATTTTTTATCTATGGCTCTTGTATTTTATTATATTAAAAACATATATTTTTATTTGACTTTTATTCTTGATAATGCATTAATAAAAAGAAAAGTAATATTGCACATATTAACATATTTTTACATTTGCAGTGAAAAACCTGAAATATTCCAATCCAACAAAATATTTAATACTTAAGAAGCAATATGGAAGATGATGATAATATTTTCTTAAAATTTATCAATTTTAAATCAAATTATTCTATTAAAATAATACTATATAGAAGACATCAGTTTTTGAGTATTAAATAATTATTTTAAGTATTAATTTTCTATAAGTTCATTGATAGATGTTATATAAAAATATATTGCAGCATTAATGCATGTTATTATATTATAAAAGAAATTTAATAACTTAAACAATTAAAAGTACTTTTGGCCCTGTAACTAGGCTTTCTTCAGTTACAAATAACTTGATATACATTTTTAAAAAATATGAATAGAATGAGAATAACTTCATGATTTATATTGGTAGTTTTTTAAATTGTTATTCTGTAACTGAAGAGCTTGGTTACAGGGCCAGAAGTATGCTTATTTGGATTTTCATTCATTTTTAAGCTATTAAATTTCTTTTAGAATATAATAGCCTGCATTAGTGCTGTGATATATTTTTATATAATAGTAGTGAACATTTTAGCAGAAGTTTTTCAATTATGTTATTTGATCAAGAAATCATTGATAGATATTTTATATTAAAAATCTATTAATGAAGCTTTGTAGGAACATGGTTTGAGGCTAAAAACTAGTGAAATATGCTTGACTATATTTTGGTCTAAATCTTGTCAAAAAATTTAACATGCCAATATGAAATTTTCAGATTATGATTAAAACATATGGGAATAGATTATATATAACTCAATTTTATCAATTTCAGCATATTTCAAATTTTATATATATGTTGTTTAATTTTTGGAATATTTTATAAAATATATTTTAATAAATTTTTTCGATTCCCTTATAATTTTACTAAAGTTGATTCAACAAAGATATGAAACTATACTGAGGGTTCTAAATTCTAATATAATTTTTTATGCCATTTGATGAAAAAATGATAATGTGAAAATTTTGAAATTTTATATTAATTAATTATGTTCATTAGCACCTTAGAATTTAGAACCTGGACCTTAGCAGTTTTAGGATTAATATAAATTATGTGGTTGTTCAGTTATTCTAATTTCTAATTCAAATTAAATTTCAATTTACGTTTTTTAATTGTTCAAAATAAAAATATAGTACAACCAAATGGTAAGAAAAATAACATTTATTTGCAGTCAATTAAAAAAAGATCTGAGGAAAAATATATAGAATTTCTAGGATTCGGGATTTATAAATTTCACAGATTTCCTGAGAAAATTTTCCCGAGAAATCCTGAGAGCCAGACATTAAATGGTATCATAGAAATAAAATTAAATGCCAGTTACTTTTTTCTATTACAACAAAAACATATTTAGGTAAACTATTTTGTCCATTTATTCAAAAAATAGTCCATTACAGCTCTTTAGCAAGTACAAAATTTTTTTATTCTGGCATAATGTTTTCGAACCTTAAGCGGTTCCTCTTCAGTGCCTCTCACATACAAAATAGAACACTATAGAATAACTTATATATGCGAACATTATAACTGTCATTAATTTAAACATATTATTGAATAAAAGAATCTAAATTTCTATCATTTAAACATTTAAAACTCATATACACTTATAACAATAAACAAAATCACAATTACAATACATATAATTCCAAGTCCCAACACTTCCTGTTCTCAGTGGAGACATATATATCAAAAAAGTGGAAGTCACTATCAGATGATTGTTCTAGCTTTAGGCTAAGGCCCAACGACTCATCGGTAAGGTTATCTATTAGAGCTTGTACTCTGTGGGTCCCGCTCCAAACTACACAAATGTCGTCTACATAACGGAGATATAATCTAATTTCAGATTTAAATGAATGAAGGACAGAGGACTCCTTATATCTAACTATCAACTCCGCCATTAAACCCGCCATGGGCCCTCCGATAGGAACTCCTACCGTCTGGAGATAATACTGACCTCTGAAAACAAAGTACAAGTTGTAGGTAATCAACTGGCAAATCTCTCTCATGAGCCTAGGACAACATTGGGATTCTGGTAAAAACTGCATAAAAAACTGATACAGCATGAGGGCTGCTGGGGCTTGTTTTATTGAAGGGTAAAGAGATTCATAATCGAGGACGGTATAATGCTCATCCGATAGAGGTCCACTTACAAGAAACTTATCTAAGGAATCTAGCAATGATTCTACTATGTAAGGATACCCTCTAATATGCTGACCTGCCCATGTCACAATACTTTGCTCTAACTCATAAAGCGAAGATGATTTCTTATCTACCATCGGTCTTATGGATATGGGGCTCTTGTGTGCCTTCACATAGCCAAAAAGGCAGAGTGGGTGGGGACATCTCACCTGTCTAACCTTCCATATACTAGGAAAGGATTTTGCATTAAGGATATGATTTAGTTTACTAGCAATCCTATCCGTAGGGTCCGCGGTTAGAAGTTTACATCCTGACTGCACAATAAACTCTGATAATAGATCAGAATACTGGCCACATTAAGGATATGATTTAGTTTACTAGCAATCCTATCCGTAGGGTCCGTGGTTAGAAGTTTACATCCTGACTGCACAATAAACTCTGATAATAGATCAGAATACTGGCTACTCCTTATAAAAGCAATCTTCCTGGACTTACCATCTCTGGTGCAGATTATGTACTCATCCTTCATCCATTGTCTAGCACAGCGTTTCTCAAACTGTGGGTTGCGACCGTAAAAGGGGTCGCGAAGCGAAATTCTGGGGTCGCAAAAATTAAATTCAAACACTTGAATTTTCGCCATTAAACCCGCCATTGGCCCTCCGATAGGAACTCCTATCGTCTGGAGATAATACTGACCTCTGAAAACAAAGTACGAGTTGTAGGTAATCAACAGACAAATCTCTCTCATGAGCCTAGGACAACATTGGGATTCCGGTAAAAACTGCATAAAAAACCGATACAGCATGATTGTCCATTGTATGGTAACAATATGCTGTATCGGTTTTTTATGCAGTTTTTACCAGAATCCCAATGTTGTCCTAGGTTCATGAGAGAGATTTGCCAATTGATTATCTACTTTATAGAAAATGTTAATTTTCTGTAAAGTAAATTTTGAATTCATTTCAATTTGTAATTTATATATGAATAAATAAAATGCTGTGAAATATTCAGTTTTAATTCCATCTACAAAAATCTCAGGAAATCCCAGGATCCTGGGAAAAGAACATTTTTTATCCCGGAATCCCAGGATTACCGAAATCCAGAAAAAAGACAATCCCTAATCATAAATCAAGGTGATTGTAAGTTGAAAAATGCCTGTTTTTAAATTTTATGTGCATACAAAATAAATAAAAGAAAGAAGTATTTCAGTATGAATCATATAAAATATGTTTCAAAACATGAATTTGTGTAAAAGGAGAGTTGAATAAATATATATATATTATATTATTTCATATATTCATCTCAAATGAATTTTTCACATTTATAACTTATACAGTGTAACCTGTCCCAAAGACCACCTATGTTCTGAGACCACCTGTGCTTAAGACCAGAACTCAGAACCGCCCTTTAAAATTCTGTACATAAAATCCTATAACATGAGACCACCTGTATAACGGGACCAAGACCATTATTTTAAAGAAACCATCAGCTTTCCATAGCACCTTATTAATGAGACCAGGGTTTTTAAAATAACTAGAAATATTGCATAATTTAAATTATAAATCCCTCCCACATTTGTAAAACTGGCAATAACCCCTTTACATGATTTTGCATGTGTAGATGGATTTTCCTATCTTGTCATATTTTTTACCCAATCAGAAATCAAATACTGTACCTGTACTTTTTTAGCAGGGACAGATCATAATTTAGAGTGCAAAATTAATTTTCAATTTAAAAAAAATGACAAGTAGAAAAAGGAAATCTGAGGACATTTCAAAATGAAAAGAATTGACATTGAAAGACAGAATAGAAGTTATCAGACTAAGCGAAGAAGAAAATAAATCAGAGCTATTGCCAATATTTTCAAAGTGAACAAAACTCAGATTCAACATACGTTACTGAATAAAGACGACTGGAAAAAAGCATATGAAGAAGGAAAATCTAAAGAAATTCAAGGATTAACAAGTGAAGAAAGTGAAGTGAATAAAAAAATAAAAATTTGGTTTGATTTAGCAAGAAGTAAGAGATTGTCAATTTCTGGTCCTATTTTGCAAGCAAAAGCACGAAATATAGCAGAAGTTATGGATCACAAATTTGCGGCATCTAATGATTGGCTAGAGTATTTTTGTAAAAGGCATAATATCATGTTTAAATCAGTTTCTGGTGAAAGTGCAGAAGTGAGTGAAGAAACTGGTGAAAACTGGAAGGAACGATTAAATTATTTGTGCAAAGACTATAAATTAGAAGACATTTTTAATTTTGACGAAACTGGCCTTTTCTTTCGAGCAACACCAAGAAAATCTTTAATGTACAAATCTGATGATGCAAAAATAAAGAAAACTGAAAAGGAAAGACTGACTATTGCTTTGTGTGTGAATGCAATTGGAGAGAAACTGAAACCAATCATTATCGGAAAATCAGAGAATCCTCGAGCATTCAAAAACATAAAAAAAGAAAATCTGCCGGTAGTTTGGAAATCAAATACGGTTGCCTGGATGACATCGTCAATTTTTGAAAGCTGGATAAGAAAATTAAATGCCAAAATGCAAAAGAAAAATCGAAAAATTCTTCTTTTTATTGACAATGCCACCTGTCATCCATACATTTCACATCTAACTAATATAGAAATCAAATATTTTCCACCGAATACAACATCCGAGCTCCACCACTCGATCAGGGGATAATACGAAGCTTTAAGTGCAAATATCGCACATTACTTGCAAATCATCTGCTAGTTGATGATTATATTGAAATAGCAGCTAAGAAAATTAATGTTTTGGAAGCTTGTTATTGGATTGCAGAAGCATGGGATGAGGTCAGCAATTCTACAATTCAAAACTGCTTTAAACATGCAGATATTAGGGATCTGGAAGAAATAAATGAAATCGAGGAAGCAAATGAAGAATTGAGCACTAATTTCTTTTGAAGATAAGTCAAGAAGCATTTATCAATTGTGATTCTGAAATTTTGACATAATTATGGTGAATCTTCTAACAACTGGGAAGATGATTTTTTCCAAGCATTGAAACAGCCAACAACTATAACTGAAGAAGCAATCTCAGAATCAGATGAAGAATTTACACAGGAAGAACCAAAAATGACACTAAATGAAGCACTACAGATGGTGAAATCACTAAAAGCATTTGTAGTTAAGGAGTCTTTGCAAGAATGCTTCAAACAGTTACTTTCGGTTCAAACTACTCTTGAACAAAATATTGTAAAACAAAAAAGAAACGCTTTATGACAAATATTAGTTAGCGACTTCTTTAATTAAAATACACAGTATTTTGTACATTATGTCATTATTTTATGTTATGTATTTAAAATTATTTATGATATTTATGCTATTTCTTCACTGAGATTTCTTTAAAAATAAAATATGCTTTTTATATGTAACTTACTTTATGCTATTTTAAATAAATTTAGAAGAAACCTATCATCAAAGACCACCTGCTTATTGCGACCAATCATTGACCGCCCATTGCTGGTCTTATTAGACAGGTTACACTGTATATAAATTTATTTTCTATATTTCAAAAACTAAATAATGACTAGCATACAAGGAAGCAATTTTAACAAAATATGGTAGAATTTATATTTTCTAGAATGTAAAAACAAATTACAAAAATCAACTTGATGGTTAAAAAAATAAAAAATTTATCATCATACAGCTTTTTGTTTATCAACTATTTTAAAATCAGATTAAATATAATGGCAAAGCAAAACATAAATAAAATCCAGTATATTTTTATCTTTAGATATTAGATTAATTATGGTCTAATATTATTCGCATAATATTAAAATCTAATATGCAAATAATACTTAATAAAATGCTATCAGAAAGCTTTTTTGCCGTTAGCTATTATTTGCCTATTATATTGCTATGCTACCCACATTATTTATTTTCTTTTGTATTAACTATATTTAAAATAAAACTTGTGAAAAAAATTTGTTTTTATCTTTTGCTGTCATATTCTGCTAATAAATAAATAGAAAACTTGTTAAAAATTTCTCATTGGTTCGTAACTTCGCTAACTAATTCTATCTGGAACTAATTTACTGATTCAATAAAGCTGTAATGCTTAATCGCAAATCGAACTATCCACTCAATTCTCGACCCAGAATTGGCGGCCAGGTGGAATTCAACTTCCGCTTTCAATTCGCTATTTTGGTTTCGATTTGGCGGTTGGTTTGATGATGGTATGAGACACAATTCCTGGTAAGTTATTAATTTAGATGATGAACAACAATGTAAAATATGAAAGTAAATATTTCTTAAACAGTTAGTATTAAGTTAGTATTGTGGTTATTCATCGTGAGGTTAGCTAATGGCCGGAATCTCACAAAGTAAGAACCAATTACCATATTTTACATATAGTTAATACTTCGAATAGTGCGAGAAATTCATGGAACCAATTATTCACACTAATCAATGCCTACCTGTATCCATGTTTCCAACCAATTTCCATTATCAGATTAATCTCTTCTCAAGAGGGCTGAAAAAGCAGCTCTCTTGTGCAAAAGTCTATCTTCAGAAACCATAGGTACATACAACAGAATATGTTTCTTGGTTTTCTATTATACAGGCATACTTTGCAATTATGGTAGTTGCATTCCAGACCAATGCTGTAATGTGAATTTTGCTGTAAAAAGAATCACAGCATTTTTTTCATTTATTGGTACTTATAAATATCTAAAAATATATTTACACATCATTAAGTATACAATAGTTCCAGACTTAAAAAAACTCAGTCAAATGGCCATGTTATATAAAGAATTCACTTACAACTATGGAAGCCAGGTTCAATTCCAGATTGATCTCTCACTCCAGTTTTTCTGGAAGGGTCTGTACTTATGTGTTAATTTATGTTTTATATGCCTATTCTAAATATTATTTTATGATTAGTTGCAGATAATTTTCCTTTTGAGATATAAAGTAAAATATGGAATATAATTGAGAAGCATCATATCAGTGAAGTGCAATCACTGATATGATGCTCATAATCAGTGTGCATACTGTATAGGATAAATAAAAAAATCACAATCAGTGTGTAAGTACTGTATAAGATTACTGTACAGGCATAATAAAGGGAATATTTGTTTAGATGTTTCTACTGGCAGATGACAGATGGCAATTTATCAGGATTTGTCTATTCTATTAACATAGAGAAGATCCGTTCCACCAAACTTCTTGGTGGTCAACGAGGTTGGCAGCTTAATGGGGGTCTTATTGGGGTTTGACTGTATTAGATATTTAAACAACTGGAATAATATGCAATCATTGTTTTATGAAAGTAAATAATTTTATATAATTGCAAAAACCTTTAAAAAACTGCTCTAAGTGAATTATGAGTACATGCACAAGTCCAAATTCGATATTGGATTCTCAATGAAAGCAAAATCAAATTTTATCTTAAAATCAGTGAAGAGAATAAGCAAGAAAATCATAAAATAATCAATTGTTTTATATCATTGGTGGTAATAAACATTATAATAGAATCTAATAAGAGGGATATATACAAATCAAATATTTGGTCAAATGACCCCTAATGAGGAGAAAATTTAGAATTAAACTCCATTGATTAAAAACACAATTGATTTTGAGCACAAACTCTCAATACTTTTATTACAACATTGTCCTAAAGCAGATGGTTTATGATGTTAAGGATTGGTCAAAAATGTTTTTATATCTCTAATAACAATAACAATATTTTCTAATATACTGTAGTCTACCATTGAAGATACTGACCGGTTGATTTATTAAAGCCTATTATCGATAGCCAAACACATCTTTGACCGGCTATTGCCAATAATGCCTATTATACTATCTTTGATAATAACATACAGTATACATGTATATGATTATTTGCATAATTCTTTAATTTTTATGTAACATTCAAATTATTATTCGAATTGATAATTAACATACAATATAAGTATATAATGTTGCCACAAACAAATATCTTACATAAGTCACAGGACTTATGTAATACCGCCTTTACATATTGTAGTTAAATAAATAATATTAATAAGAATTAAATTCTCTTAGTAATTGATTAAAATACATTTCACTAAATAAAGAGAATAATTAAATAGAAGGGACTAAATGCATTTTTTTTTTTTTGTTTGATAAAACTTTTATATTAAATGATTGTTATTTTATATATTAAAATGTTTCGATAGAAAATTTTATTTATTGATGGTAATTTTTTCAGATGTCTACTTTTTTCTTGTCAAATTTAATATATATTTTTTCTCAACTATAGTAATATATTTATAATAAAGTATCAAACTCCAATCTGCAATCTTGATGATAATTAACAAATTTAATAATTTAGACTTTTTAAAGAGAGTGTTATTCTATCAATCCATCAATCTTAACTTGCTAAGGTTTCATGAATATTCTTCTATTCATTTTAAGGATTTATATTACAATAATCTGTTTGAAAATTATAAATAATCATTAAATGAAAACAACTACATAATTTGACCACAACAAGTACAGAATCTATCAAATAATATGTTGCCCAAATAAAAACTGTCAACTGCTGTTTGTTTGTTAAAAATAAAAATACAATATTAATATAATTTCTGAGCATTTATGTAAAAATTTAATTATTTTCAATTTATGCAAAATTCAAAGATTGCATCTTTAGCATAAATCAAATATTACATACTAGTTAGCTCCTGGTCACTATGTGCCCAAATAAACCAAAAACGAAATATTTGTTTCTTATCTGTTAAATTTGAGATTTTTCATTTATTTAGCATAACCTTAACCTTGTATATAATGCTTTTGCTTGTTTTTTTCTCCAGACCAAAC
Organism: Olivierus martensii; assembly: GCA_000484575.1. Classification (NCBI taxonomy): domain Eukaryota; kingdom Metazoa; phylum Arthropoda; class Arachnida; order Scorpiones; family Buthidae; genus Olivierus; species Olivierus martensii. The sequence continues at coordinate 51,577 of AYEL01067458.1, forward strand.
TTTGAAATTTTCTTTATATGAAATTGGCAACTAACAAACTTCTTAACTGAATAAAGTTAATTATGAATTACTCTCCACTGCTATTTAGTGCGTTCTAATATAAGAATAACAAACTATCGATTTACCTTTTCAGTTATTTAGATAATAATTATAATTTCTATCCTAAAATAAAAAATCATAATTTCTGAAATGAATAAAATATTATTGAAATTCTGAACTAAATATTATTTAAATGCGACATTTATGTAGCCTCGACTAAATATTTTTTAAATGCAACTTTTATGTAGCCTCGACACACCGAATGCAAACTGAACGCGCCGAATGCAAACTGAACTCTCGAGTCGGAACAGTCAATATTTTTTGATCAAAAAAGACAGAAATTGAAATCAAATAACAAAAAGAAATACAGACATAAATAGGGTGAACTAAGATAATTTAAAATAAAATTTATAATGAGATTGGGATTTAGTTTTCCAGAAGACGCAATTAAAGATTCGAAGCGATACCAAATGCAAACTGAACTTTCGAGCTGGGGAACAGTCAACATTTTTCAATCGAAAAAGACAGAAATTGAAATCAAATAACAAAAAGAAATACAAACATAAATAGGGTGAACTACGAAATTTAAAGATAAATTTATAATGAGATTGGGATTTAGTTTTCTAAAAGACGCGATTAAAGATTCAAAGAGAGAGAAAATAGTAACGGCGACACTTCTGGCGCGGGAGTTCACACATGCGCAGAAACATGGACACCACACGCCCAACACTTCTGGTGCGGGAGTTCGCACATGCGCAGAAACATGGACACCACCGACACTTCTGACCGGAGTTCGCACATGCGCAGAAACATGGATACCACACGCTTATTCCTTTATTATATATGATATTATTTATTATAGATTATATATAATTTTCATCTGAAACAAATAATAGAAGTGGATAAATCATGTGACTCAGCTGTTTAAAAATGATTTTTTGACTTTCAAGCTACATTTAAAATATGTAAGATGGCATTTCAATTTTATCAAATTCAGTATAATATATATATTTTTATTAGCATTCAAGTTTTTGAAAATTTTGTTAGGATCTCAAACTATGAAACTGTATGATCTGAAATTTCGTTATAATATTTATTAGATTACCTGCAATTATTCAGGAATTTCAAGTACATAATACTGTTTATGTAACAACTCTTATGCCATTATGATACTGAGCAGTGTTTCTCAACCTATGGGTCGCGACCCAATATTGGGTTGCGTTAAATTTTTAATAGGTTGCGAAGGAACTGGTAAAAGACCAAAATAAAAATAAAAACAAAAAAAATATCTTTAATGTTAATTTCAAAAAAATTATTATTAATTTCTGGTACCTTAATTTGGTAAGTTAATTTTGACATTATGAATGTAACTTAAGTCTATGTACATGTTTGTTCCATCCATTCTGGCATTCATCAGTACATTTCCCTTCCCAGTTTTGATAGTTTTGAAATAGTGTGTAATTGTCAATTGTCAGAACAGCAATAAGAATAACTTTGTATGTACATTACTGTTTTTAAGTAGTCAGTGTGTTCATTTAGTGTGTTAAAATTAGTAATTATATTTTGTATTTTGTTGAAGTGTATGTTTTTAATTTACATTTCATGGTTAAATTTCATTGTATGTGAGTAATGCATCGTAGTTCATTGTACTATAAGTTGATCTGAGTACATACAGTATCATGTTGATATACTATCTTTTTTATTTTATATTATAAAATAAACAATTGGGTCGCAGTACGATTTCAAAAAAATATGTTGGATCACACGTCAAAAAAGATTGAGAACCACTGATATTGAGTATCCAGACTAATAATAAAATTTAAAGATTGAGTTAGTGTGAACTAAGCTAGCAAATTACACTTTTGGTGGTGGCCACTTTTAGAGCCACCATAGGCTAACCAATACCTATGATAGGGTCATGGGTATTGAAAAGCTGAAGGATACCCAAAATATTATTTTACCATATAGTTTAACTTATTATAACATTTGGAATCCATTGGTTTTGTATCCAATCTTAATATCAATTTAATGAATATATTATATCACAATAACGTCATGTACGAGGGGTGATCAAAAAGTAAGGTTACAAAGCCTGCAGTGAAATGTGTACATTTTATTTCATACAACCAATACAGCCAACTAATAGTACATACATTAGATTATTTTTCGACATAGTCTCCATATCGGTTTAGGCAGTTGTCGCTTAGTGGGATGAGTTTGAATATTCCCTCCTGGTAAAAATCCTGTCCTTGCATGTTCAGCCACATTGTTGCGAAGTGTTTCACCTCCTCACCTGAAGCGAATTGTAAGTCTTCAAGTGAGGAAAGAGATGAAAGTCGCTTGGGGCGTCATCTTCCTTCACGACAATGTGCGACCTCATACAGCCCAGAAGACCACCACGCTGTTGAAGCAGTTTCGCTGGGACATCAACGAACACCCTCCCTACACCCAGACCTCGCTCCAAACGACTTTCACCTCTTTCCTCACTTGAAGGAGCACCTAGGAGACAGACGATTCGCTTCAGAAGAGGAAGTGAAACACTTTGCGACAACGTGGCTGAACATGCAAGGACCGGATTTTTACCAGGAGGGAATATTCAAACTCATCCCACGAAGCGACAAGGGCCTAAACAGATATGGAGACCCGAAAAAAAACCTAATGTATGTATTCTCAGTTGGCTGTATTGGTTGTATGAAATAAAATGTACATGTTTCACTGCAGGCTTTGTAACCTTACTTTTAGATTACCCCTCGTACAATAATGCTTTTATCATGCCACCCATTGCTAAACAACTGCTGTCAGACAGGTGTAACTATGACATTATCAAAAATTCAAACAAAACTCTTAAGGATTTAAATGATTTGTTGCTATCCAAAACTGCCCAACTCCTGGAGTGATCTTGACCCAAAGTAACCTTTGTTATCTGAAGTGTCAAAGAAAATCATTAGGCCAAGTTTGGTCTCGACAAGTCAAATGGTATGAGAGCCTATGCAAAACAGGTAACACAAATATTGTATTACCTGTTCTTCATAGGCTCTCATACATATATATATTTCAATTTATGCCAAATTCATATATAAAAATACATTACATATATACATAACTCATTTTGTGTGATAAGAGATTTCAAACTGATATTGTGTCAATTTGAAATCGCAGGCAACAAAATTGGTTGTTGATCGTATAGTGTGATACCGGTCTAAAAACTACTAATATAGAAATGTTTTCATTATTTATATAAACTGATCCACTTCAGCTAAAAACAAAAATACATAACAAATAATTCTAAAACTGAATGCATTTGAAAATCAAAAACTGAAACTAGATCCAGGAAACTTTTTATAAGTTTATTTATCTACTCTACTGAGCATGTTTTTTTGTTTTAAAACATATAATCTCTTAGAGTTTTTGATATTCAAATGTATTTGATTCTAGAATAATTCATGTTTTTATGTATTTTCATTGTTAGTTAGAAGATCAGTTTATACAGTCAAAAACATTCTGATATTAAAGATTTTAACTGTTATATCAGTACTTCTGATCTTGTAACTATTTTTATGATTTTTTAAAGCAGTATATAAATTAAATTTAATGAACAATAGTTATTTTATTTACAGGTACATTATTGATGGTCCAATATCACTAGAAATTTAAATAAAGTAAAACACAGTTATAATAAATGTCAAAGATTTGGATAAATTTTGTGCATACATTTTTTTGACCCTTTCCATTCCTAAATGGAATAAAAATCTGTTATTAGATCACACTTCAGGACCAAGATTATTGAATATGACTGATATTTGTTCAATATTATATTTTCAGTTCAATATGAGTAAAGACATTTCACTTATTTTGAGGCAAAATAAAAATTATCAAAGTAATTAAAATATCTGTGCATCAAAATAAATGAAATGTCTTCACTCGTATTGAATTGATGATATAATATTGAACCAATATTAGTTAGTCATATTCAATAATCTTGGTTCTCTAGTGTGATCTAATAACAGATTTTTATTCCAGTCGGATAAATATTTAATCTGAATGAAATTTATATACAAAACTGGAATCCTCTAAGAAATCAATCATAGTCCCCTAGTCTTAAGTAACAGGGTTAGTTTTGTAGTAGTAGCTGAGGAAGGTGTCAAGTGCATTGAAAATGTTTCTGAATAAAGTTTTTGACTGCTAATGGGCTTTTACCTTTAGAATCAATTCATATTAAAAATAATTGATATCTGATATTAGGTAGGATATATGTTAAAATGATATATTATCCTATTTATTACATAGAAATAAGAAAATAAATTTTGATCAGTTTTAGTACCCATAATTTTCTAGCAAATCTCTATAATATAAACAAAATTAATTTAAACTGAATAATGTTTACATAATTTATCATTTTGACAAACAATGTCCTCTTGATATGACTGAATATAAATCATCTTCATTACAATTGATTCTGTAGACCAGTGGTTCCCAAAGTGTGTACCATGACCCATGAGGAAGCTGCACACACTTTGGGAAAAATTATTATAAAATATTCATAATTTTATAATATTTGTTAGAATTTTCAATAATTTTAACATTTCTGATAATTGGCACCCTATCTCAAATTCTAATAAATACAGATTTGTTAGAATTTGAGATAGGACACCTTGGGAAAACGTGGATTCAGCAAGCTGAAAATCGAAAAAGTTTGGGATAAATATTATGTTTTTTGAATGAAACATACCATAGCCATACACTAAATAGTGCTTAATACAATTTTGTTTTAATCCATTTGATACCATGGAGGAAATGTATTTATTAGAGAATTTCTAGCATCTGATATTTCAGAGGATGATTAGTGGAATTATGGATGATTTCTTTATTCAATATTTATTTTAATATTATCAAAATACTGATAACATTACACAGTTCAATAGGTGAAAAGTGTTAATTATATCAGGTTACAATATTTATTTATTTTTTCATCAAAATCAATCTGTTACAAATTTAGCAAATCTATTTATTATTGATATAACTATTCTCTAATGATGGATCCTAAATATTTTTGTAGGCATTTTTTAATTTTTAAGATATGTTTAATGAAAGATATTTTAAATAGATCAAAATTTATGGAATGTTATTTAGATTAATTTAATTATAATATTCCAATTATGATAATTAGCTAAATTAATTTTTTTGAAATTTTGAGCCAAAATAGATTGTTTATTTAATGAATAAATAAAACAAATTGTTTGTTTAATAGTTTTTCAAATTAAAAATATATTGTATATTTTAATTTGAAAAAAATAATTGCTTGTAAGAAAATATTTATTAATTCTGTTAAAATAGGCAATATTATTTCTTAATCAGTTTTGTTGTTATTTTATTAAACTGTTTTTTTATTTTATTTTAGTTCATTTCATTGTTATTTAGGAAAAAATTAAGAAAATGCAAAAATATACAATCATCCAACATTTTAAATAGACATGGAGTGCTAGCTCAATTGATTGAGAATCATTTACTGGGAAATCTCTGTTCAACCTAGTTGATATTTGATATCTTCTATTTGTTTAATAATTACAGTGGGTGATCGGTTAACAAACAGTTTGGATAACGAATAAATCAGATAATGAACACTTTTTCGAAAGATTTTTTATGTTCGGTTAACGAACACATATTCGGATAACGAACACTTCACGGAGGACCCATGGACTATGGAATGACAGGTCAGCCCAATAGCTGCATGGTAAAGCTGTGGTTTATCATTCTGGAGATGTTGTTCATATTAGCCAGCCTACGATATCAGGAATCATTACAAATGTTTGCAATGCATTTTGTAGAATATAAACAAAATACATCAATTTTCTACTAAATGATTTGTGCCAATTACAGACTATTAAACAAGATAAATCATTATTATAAAAATATATGCTTATATATATATGGTCTCACACCTCCAATTTTTCAGGAGGAATCTGGGCCAGGCCCATTGAAACCCATCCTTCCAATTGACTCCATTATGGACGTTGGTCAGCCTATGATGATGGCGGCTCTTATAAGTGGCTGCCTCCAGATAAAAATATTCCATGAGGATATTTCGACTAAAAACGGAATGACAGGCTTAGGCCTTGCGCGTTTGTAGACTTATGGGAAAGGATGGAAGAACAGTAATTTTTCCCAATTAAAATTAACTCGGAGACAACATAAAACAAATCAAAGATTTATTAAAGAAGGGAAGAGAGATATTTTACAATAGTTTGGTCTTAGAAATGGCACCCATATCAGGTTAAGGTCAATAGGCTTGGGGATCTCTACCACGATAATGCTATTAATCACTTCCGAAAAATCCTGAAGGAGAGAGAGAAGCAATCAATATTAGGCAGATTCTTTATCAGAAATAATAGATTAAAATGAAAATGCAAGACTATGTATGTATATATTATTGTTATTACATATGTAAACATAGTAAGAAATTACATAATTTTTTATTTATGTTTTTTTGGGTCTCCGGAACGAATTAATAGATCGGATTTTTATTTATTTTTTTTTTTGGGTCTCCAGAACGAATTAATCAAATTCCCATAAAAAATTTATGTTTTTTTGGGTCTCCGGAACAAATTAATCAAATTCCCCATCTTACTATGTTTTTTTGGGTCTCCAGAACGAATTAATCAAATTCCCATTAAAACGTTTTTTTGGGTCTCCGGAACGAATTAATCAAATTCCCATAAAAACCTATTTATTTTTTTGGGTCTCCAGAATGAATTAATCAAATTCCCATATAAAACCTAACTTTTTGGGTCTCCGGAACGAATTAATCAAATTCCCATAAAAACCTATGCTTTGGGTCTCCGGAACGAATTAATCAAATTCCCATAAAAACCTATGGTAGGGTCTCCGGAACGAATTAATCAAATTCCCATAAAAACCTATGGTAAACTGATGATCGGTTAACAAACAATTCGGATAACGAACATTGTCTTGGAATGGTGATCAGTTAACGAACAATTCGGATAACGAACATTGTCTTGGAACGGAGTTCGTTAACCGATCACCACTGTACTTGTTTCAATTAGAAAAATCAGTTAAGACTATACCTGTTTTGTATGAGAGGTGTCATTTTTAGTCATTCTCATATTTTTCTTATATAAATTTGCAAATTTTCGAAAAATTCAGATCAAAACTATTGAAATATAGAAATAAATTATCATGTCACATCATTTATTGTTACAACCATAAAATTTTAATAAATTTAGGATACTTTTTAAAAATGACAATTCAATTTTTAAAAGTTTATATAATCCTTGATTTTAAAGCCATTTTACACTTAATATCATCAGAATTTCCTTATTCATGGCTTGTTTTTATTTGCCATTTATGTAAATTCTTACTAATAGAAAATTTCATAATTTCAATAATAACACAAAAAATAGCCCTCCAAGCAGGGTATAAGCAAAGTTTTAATTATCTATAATGTTTTCGGACCAATTAAAGTCCATCTTCAGTAGTACGTTACAAATCAACTAAGTTCTAAAGTTCTTTGAACGTTCTTTTTTGTGTTATTATTGATATTTAAAGCAAGAGACTTTTGAATTATACGTGTTTAATTTCATAATTTTCAATTATAATAAATTTCATAATTTTTTCTTCATAAAATCAAATATTTATTAAACATTCATGGGAAAAAATATATAATTGTTTATCTAAAATATTCAACAAATATTTCTAATAAAATACAAATTAATAAACACACTCACTCCTTATTACAAATACATACCAGACAATCTTAGAAAACTCGACACACAAGATATATTATGACAGAACAATCATAACTGACAAAACCATACATCACAACAGACCAGACATCACTCTCATAGACAAACAAAACAAAGTTACCTACATTATAGACATCTCTATACCCAACACACACAACATCCAGGATGCATTCACCCAAAAAATTAGCAAATACACAGAACTCTCACAAGAAATTAAGCGTCTTTGGGGAATGCAAAAGGTTTTAACAGTACCCATCATTCTATCCTCAACAGGAGTAATTCCCCACACACTACACAAAAGCCTCGGAACATTAGATTTACACCCCAAGACATATATAACACTACAAAAGGCATCACTACTCAATACATGCAACATAGTAAGAAAGTTTCTCAGCAACACAGACAGTTAGTTAATATACAACTAAAACATCTCAAGTAACTATGTCTTGACTCTTGTCCGACATAGCACTTTTGCTCCGGAGTTATTTCGTGCTCACATTGACATACCCCAATATAATAATATATAAAAAAAACTAATATTTTATAACAAAGAGATATAATTAATCAGGATGAAAAATAAAAGAGAGAGGAATTTTAATAAGTTTATAAAATTAATTAGGTTTAATTACAAATGTTTACTGGCACACACATACTTGTAGATTCTATAGTAATTGGTAGTGAATGGATTATTATATAGTATTATATAATAGCAACTTTGATATTAAAATATATCTGATACATTGAATGAAGAGAATAAAGAAGTTAAATCATAAAAGCAATCAATTATTCATATTATCAAACTGTTAACAAAACACCTGAATAACAATTTTTTCATAGCAATTTGAGGATCTGGTATGCAAGAAAAAATTATTAAAATATGAATTAGAGATTATAAATTATTATATAGGATAAAATATAATCACTGACTTTAAAAAATAATATAACAGATAATTAATTAACAATGAAATAGTTTTTTATTTTATTTTAAAAACAAAAATTATCAAATATTGAAAATGAGTGCAAAGAGCAGGATAATCGATAAATAAAAACTGTAGATTTTTCTTTAACTTAAAATAAATTTATTGTAGCACTTTCAACCCTCTGGGTCCTCTTCAGCAAATCATAAAAAGCAATATAAACATTAGAACATGTATTCTAAAACTATTTTAAAAACAAATAAATTCGAACAATAACCATTGCAAAATATTAACTGTTAAAAGTTCATATGCACACTGAAAGTTTTTAAAATAAATTATATCTATAAAATATAAAATAAAATAAAATAAAATATTAAACAATTTTATATGAAATAAATAACTTATAGGATCAATTGATGAATTAAACTATTAGGAGTAAATCAATTCCATTTTTTCAGTGTTATATCATTACTGATTTAGTACTAACAGTTTAATGCATCAATTGGTCCTATAAGTTATTTATTTCATAGAAAATTATTTAATATTTTATTTTATATTTTAAGATATAATTTATTTTAAAAACTTCTGGTTTGCATATGAACTTTTAAGTGTTAATATTTTGCAATGGTTAACATGTCAACAACCAAACTGACTCAGAGCCTCAGTCTTTAGAGCTCTTTTTAGAAGAGCCTTTACTCATTGCAGTACAAAAGCAGATAGAGACATAGAAATGAATGAAATATTCTTGCAAGGAAAAAAACATGGGTATAGTAACATTTTTTTTAAGAAAACTGTATCCTCAGTTACAAAAGCTTTAAACTCAAAAGAAAAGTAAAAAAATCCCATCAAAAGAAGTCAAATATAGAAGTATCAACTACCAACCACAGTTACAAACTGCTTATAAAGACATAGAAAATGCTACAAATATTAAAATAGCTTACAAAAAGAAAGTTACCATCTTTTCGTAACTTAGAAACGACAAAGACGCATATGGAAAAGAAAAAAACACAGGTGTGTATGAAATCCCTATCTCCAATCTAGACCTAAACAGAGAAGAAAAATATATTGGATACACAAGCCGCAACTTAGAAAGCTTATGAAGAATATAGAAAAAAGTGAAACTAATATGGCACTAGGTGTTAGAGCAATAGAACACAACATAGATATTAAATGGAAAGAAACTGAAATAGTGAAACGTGTCACATGCAGAACCGAAGGGATAGTTGCAGAGTCAATTGAAATAATTAAACGATCTAAAAATGATTATATTATCAATACCAATGACCTCTCTTTCTAACTCATGGAAGTGATTGGTAAATAATTTATAAAAAAAGACTAAAAAAAAGATCCAAAAAATTATTATAGGTGGCACATCTGTCTTCAACTTATGCATTGCACGATATGATGAAAAAATTTTTTGCAGGTTTAATGTTTTTTTTTTTATCAGCCTATATTTTTTCCTTGTGTTTTATTAGTATTCTATGTTTATAAAAAATATGTATTTCGGATTTGTTAGCACTATAAGTAGTACTTTGTAATCATAGATTTAGGACAACAATTTTATGATATTGGTTGAGAATCTTTTGAAAAGTCCGTTACATGTTTTGGCTATTTAAATCCGGGTCAAATATTAACTTGGCTTTAGACACTCTAATTGATAGGTGTTTACAATTATATGTTGATATATAGTATGTCCGTTTTTTCACCGCACATGTGTAAACAAGGGGGTAAAAAAAATCTATCTTATAAGTATGTCTTGTATAAAGTTAGTATTAAACCTGATGATGACCTCAAAGGAGAGTTGAAAACGTTTGTCAAATAAAGTAATTTCTGCAATCTTGTGCTAGTTTTTGAGAGTAATTGTTTTGCAATAGAGCAGAAGCAGAAAAATGCAAAGAAATATGATTTAATGTTTATATTGCTTTTTATGATTTGCTGAAGAGGACCAAGAGGGTTGAAAGCACTATAATAAATTTATTTTAAGTTAAAGAAAAATCTACAGCTTTTATTTATTGATTATCCTGCTCTTTGCACTCATTTTCAATATTTGTTTAAATATGGAGCAGCATATTTCAAATCTTAACAGTATACAAAAATTATCTTTGCGAATCAAAATACTGATAATATTACCCAGTTCAATAAGTGAAAAAATCTGTAAAACAAGTACAGATATATCCTGCTATAACCTACTAATTGGGATCAGAAAACCTGTGTGTTTATACTCAATGTATTTCCCAAGTGGAAATAAACTGTGTATAGGAATTACAATATAAAAGGCTTAGACAGTTCCAGAGAAAAAGTTGATAGTATTACCAATGTATTTCTAAGAATCAAGTATTTAATAATTGTTTCATAAAGTATTATATTAAACTAAAATCTTAACTGCTGATAACAGGAACAAATATAATACCATGAATAATAGTATTCAACAGCAGTTGAAATAATAACTGCTATTGAGTGCTATTATTTTGAAATATTACATTGTTTTATTTCTATTTCATTTTCATTTGAATTATTATTTAATTTTTAACATTAATAATTTGCACTAATTCAATTTCAGGTGTAAAAATGTATCAATAGTGGAAATGATCATCTTTCTTTGTGACATAATACTAATTCAATCAATAGTGGAAGTAGCATCTTTCTTCATGAAGTAATACTAATTTGCCAGATCAATGTCCAAAAAAATTTAATCATATTATTCATTAATATGTTATATATCATATTTAAACTTTTTATTGCATTTTTTTTTACTTTTCATTAACAATGTTCTATTGTGAATGAAAGATTAGAAATTAAAATATGAAATACTTCTTATTTTTTGTGCTGTTAATGTTTTATATAAACTTTGCCCTATAATTCACCTTTTGCAGTATTTTTATTCTAGAGTTACATTAAATTTGGAATAATTCTTCCATGTCAACATCAATCAAAAATGGCAAAAAAGGGAAGAATTACATAACTGAATCATAAATCAATGGCATATTATAATCAAAATTGAATACAAAATAATTATTTTATATTAATTTAAATTTATAAAATTTCTAAGCAAATAACTGCATCATTCATCTAAAGATATAGAGAATAAGTATATTTGTAACTGAAGATGGCATTAAGAAATGCTGAAAACGTTTTTACAGTTTTCTATATAAAAGCTTTTTTCCTTTTTTACTGCTAGTAGTGCTGACTGTGATAGAATTTTCATCTAAAGATATTTTGATGATAAAATTATTTGTTGAGAAGTTTTATAAAATTAAAATTAATATAAAACAACTATTGTTCATCAAAGCTTATGCTATGATAATCATTATTAATTATTTTATATTTTATTTTATTAAAATTAACAAATACAATACTATTTATTCAACTCTAATATGAAATTAACTTATTTGAACAATTTTTTCCATTTTTTTTTTATTGAAAGAACTATGGACATAAGAAAAATTCAAATTTTATTGTACATCTAGAATAAAAAACATAAAACACAATTATAAGGCAAACTTTATTTAAATTATTAATAGCACAAAAAAATAAAAAGCACTTCATATTTCAATTTCTAAAATAAAAATTGATGTTCTGTATCGAAGTTCACTATCATCTTGTTTACAGTTCTGATATGCCAAGCATGTAGATTTACATTGATTTCTATTTTTATTTTTTGCAGTACAGTTTGAATTTCTTTAAAATATGAAATACCATTTTTCTGCAATTCATATTTATTAAAACAATTTTATTTATTTAAAAAAGTTAATGCAATAAAATTTTTTTCAATGATAACATGCATTTTGTAAATTAAGAGCAGTAGAGAATTTCTATTGTTTATTAAATATTAAATTAATAGGTATATGTTCAATCTCACTCCTACAAAAATAAACAATAATTTGTAAAAATATTTATACTGACAAATCACTGAATGTTTTCTACATTGATTCAGACAGAGAATTTTGAGTTTAATCATCTAGGTTTTGATACTATGGAGTAAGTTTCTTTTTCAACATGGATGATGTTAGTTATTTTTTCTATAGCAAAGTGGGAAATATCACATGACAGAGAATACTGACAAAGCATGTGCTTTTTGCATCATTTTTGTCACATAGTATTTGCTAGTCATTTTTGTCACATATTATTTGTAGAGTCGGATGGCAAATGATCCAACTCTGACTCCACCTTTCAAAAAAATCAGACTCCGACTCCCTAAAATTTGTAAGGTCCAACTCTGACTCTGGACAGTTTAAAAATTCAACTCTACCTAAAAACCTTCAATTCTGCCAGACAGGGTTGCAGAATCAGATGGCAAATGATCACTCTCTGACTCTAAAATTTAAGGTCCGAATCCGACTCCGGGATAACTTCAGGAAAACTATGACTCTGACTCCACCCAAAAACCTCCAACTCCCTGACTCCCAATGCCAATTCTGCAACCTTGCTAGTCATGTAACATAGAATAGTCTTCAATCTTTCATAGATATCTTAATAATAAGTTACAGTACAATTTATTTAAAATTATTTTTTATTTTTAATTATTTATATGTATGATTAATATTAACTCTTAAACACACTGAAAAAAATTTTTTTCAACCTTCCAAAACTATAGTGCAGTTTTTTAAAGAATAAAATGTTTTGTTTATTTTTTCCATAACTTTTTTGCATTTTAATTTTTCCGCATGAAAAAATTGGATTTTGTTGGCAATATACTGTATTCTGATATCCTTTTTTTAGTTTTGGATAAAGAATCAATAGAATAAGAGAAAAAAATACGAAAGTAATTAGGTTTAATTAGCATATGTAAACATTATATAATTTTTTCAAATTATTCATGATTTCGGCATCGGATAAAAAAAATATTTATATACTTATCCTTTAAATGAAATATTATATACTTATATTCTTGATGATATTCTGCATCTAATAATACCAAATACTTCATAATTCTAAAAAATTTTTCCAACTAACGAAGACAATTTATATTGTAAATTTGATACTGCTAAGTCTAATCTGACAGCACATGTAAACAAACAATCGTATTTTCTCTCCTGGCAGATGAAATATGGTATTCTACTACACAATTAATTAAAATAATTGTTTATTAGCCATTTTTTTTCTTATTTTCTTAAAATACTATGTGATAAATACTTTTTATTTTATAAGAAGTATTAGTATGTATAAGAACATGATAAATACTTTTTATTTTATAAGAAGTATTAGTACGTATGAGAATGCTGACTTTTTTTGAAAATTTATTTTTATTAATAAATATTGCTGTAATTTGTGTACATAGCAATCACTATGCCATCTATATGCCAAATTTAGTACTGATTTTTGATAAATTATTGTTTTTTACAGTTTTTACTCAAGATTTGCCTCAGTGCCTTTTAAGGGCAGATGGTGAATTATTTCTCTGTATTTAGTCATTCTAAGTCATTAAATTTGCCAAAAATAATTAAAAATATAGTAATATTAACAGTTTCAAACAAAGAGGATAGGTTATCACGGCTCTCCCCTTAGTTAACATAATGTAACTAGTCCATAGACTAAGGTCACGTAATTGACCTTGTTGGATGCTTTTTGTCAATAATTATACACAACTATCTACAAATTACTTGTTTCGACTAACAATAACACAAAAATTAATTTATTTTACAAACATTTATTATATAAACATAACACACCCAACAACATAGGGCAAAGTTTATTTATTATATAAACATAAACATATTTTGAAATATAACTAATGTAAACAAAGGATCGGATGGCATCATAATCAGATGAGTTTTTCTTGCCATAACCCGACTTTCGCTTCGATCATCAAGCGTGGTATTGGTTGCTTTGTTTCTCTGATAAATTAAAATTTATAAATTTTTAAATAAAATTAATTTATCAAATTTTATGAGTGAAAAAGAAACACTAAAATAATATTATATATAAGGGGCCAAGCTTTCCTAAATTATAATTTATTGGAAATTTTTCTGAAAAATAAAATAAATATAAACTAAGATGTGGAACATGATATAACTCAGAAAAATTTGGAGGTGTTCTTGAATTTTTGGCGGTGCAAAGATGATGCTCATATTAGATGATTCCAATTATATTGGAATGAAAAATTAATTAAAAATCCACATTTTAGCAAAATTTTGGTTATTATGATAAAAGAATGAACAACATGACAAAAATTGATATTTTGAAAATTATTACTTAATTTAAGTAAAAATAAGGAAATCAGACCTCTCAAGATGTTATTGACAATGCAGTTGAAGCAGGTCAACAGCCTGTCAAGACATTTGTGACTTTGGAGTGATAAGGGTAAAAAATAAATAAAATTATATATGAATGTATAAAAATGACACACATAAATTATGCAGTTTTATTATTTTATTTTAAACCTTTTAAATTATATGGAGTAGAGTATATCATAGCCTGACAAAACAAACTTTTAACAGATGTCAAAGTTTCTTATATATAGAGTGAATTCAGAAAATGCTCTGAGAAGTCTCTGCTGGAAAAACTAAATTACATCACATCATAAGATAACATGATTTGTTGAACAGCTAGATGTGAGATTGTAGTTTTTTATATGGTCCCTACAACATCTTGCTGGTGAAAATTGAAGACTGTTCTATATTATATGACAAGCACATGCTCTGTGACAAAAAATGATGCAAAAAGCATATGCTATGTCAGTCTTTTCTTTCAAATAATATTTCCCATCTTGTTATTGAAAAATGGCTGACATCATCTATGTTGAAATCCATGGATGATGTCAGCTCTTTTGAAAAAGAAACTACTCAATAGTGTCAAATTGTAGAAATTAAACTCAAAATTTTCCATCTGAATCGATGCAGAAAGAATTCATTGATTTGTCAATATAAATATTATTACAAGTTCTTGTTTATTTTGCAGAAGTGATATTAGACATTCACCAACTAATGTATAGATAATCCTATGATTTCTTAGTTTAGGTTTATCTAGCTCAAGAATTGTTTTTTAATATATTTTGTACAGATATTGCTGTTATATAAAAACAATTGATAGAATGGCTGTATTGGAGATTACTATATAATGTAGATGTGGAAATTTTTGATATTTTCAATAAATAATATAAAATGTATAATAATAATATTTCTTAATATTGGGTTGTTCGGAAAGTAATTTCGTTTTTTCCGACAGATGGCGTTAGTTGTATTTTTCCTGCCAATTTTATTTAAGCCATATTTCCGTTATAAATTTCGACAATTGACATTTCAAAGCATATTTATAACAATTTCTGTACATTTTGTTTTTTTTGTGTGTCCTATCAAAAATGGAAATAAAAATGGAGATTTTCGGCATGTTTTACTTTTTTATTACTGAAAACGTAAGAACGCTGTTCAAGCAAGAAAAAAGTTATGTGAAATGTAGGGATAAGATGTGTTAACGGAATGCCAGTGCCACTGGTTTGCAAAATTTCATGATAATTTTGATATTAAAGGTGCACCATGTTCTGGAAGGTTAGTTGAAGCTGATGATGACAAAATAAAAATATTGGTTGAAACAAACGCTAATAACATCATCAAAAATTGCTACAAGATTGGATTTTTTAATTCAACCATTCATGATCAGATGAAATGCTAATATTTGGGTTCTGCATATTCTCAAATAAAGATTTGCTCGATCGCATCGATAGCTGATTTGTGTTCAAATGTGAAGAAAATGACTTCTTTCTGAAATGGATCATAACTGTTGATAAAAAATGCATTCTTTATAATAAAGTTGAACACAAGCAATCATGGAACAGAAGAAATGAGCCAGATCAAAGCACTCCGAGACCCCATATTCATAAAAAAACCTATGGTCTTTGTTTGGTGAAATTTCGAGGAATTTGTTTTTTTGGAGCTTCTTCCCAGACAATTCCACAATTAATTCGGAAGTGTACTAACACCAATTAGAAAAAAGGAATGATTCCATCAAACAGAAGCGGCCGGAATTGATTAACAGAAAAGACAATGTTTCATCATGACAATACCGAACTTTATACAAGTTTAATGGCTTGCCAGAAGCTGTTATAGATTGGATGGAATATGCTACCATATTCACCATATCTGGTACTTTCCAATTATTACTTAATCCTGTCTTTACAAAATTCTTTTCACTGCAAAACACTTAGTTTAAAAGAGAATGTCAAAAATCACTTGTTTTAATTTTTTGCAAGAAAAGATCAGAAATTCTATGAGCATGGAATCATGCCAAAGATCAGAAATTCTATGAGCATGGAATCATCTACTACCAGAAAGATTATCAGAAATTCCTATGAGCATGGAATCATGCTACTACCAGAAAGAAGGCAACATGTGTTGGACTGAAAATGGTCAATATAAAATTAAATAAAATATATATATACTATAAAAAATGTCAATATATAATTAAATAAAATATTTATATACTATAAAAAAATTGTCTATTACCAGAAAGAAGGCAACATGTGTTGGACCAAAATGGTCAATATATAATTATAATGTTTAATACTATAGACATTGTTGTTCATGGAAAAAAATGAAATTACTTTCCGAACAACCCAATAAATTAGCAAATATAGTAGACTCTTATTTAATCTCTCTTTAACCAACTGTATTTTCATTCAGCTATGAATGGAGAGAAAAAACGAATAAACAGTGATAATTTGGAAAGAAAAAAACATTTAAATCTGCAATAAGATACATCAAATAGAAAGATGATTCATCTGCCATTGATATAATTCTTATGATAAATGGCATAATTTTGCTTCAAAAAAATAAATTTAAATCAAAAAGAAAAATGAAGGTTACTGATACCTTTATATATATAACTATACTTCCACTTGTTATCATAAAAACTATAAGTCCGTTATAGCACAAATGATCAAGCCTGGGTGGTCAGGAAATATGACAAGACCGAAGACATAAAGACGGCGAAGCTATAATCATAGCGGAATTTAAGAAGACACATGTCATAAATGATAATCAAACAACAAAAGTTCCAGCACAATGGTTTCTATAAAACATAATGAACTATGTTAACTGCAATTAATTTTTAATTTTCTTCTAATTATAATTACTTTAGAATATATGTAAATTATTTATAACATATTTATTTGTACCCTTATATATATTTTATTTTATTATGTAAGCATAATAAAATAAAATATGTATTCACGTTCTAACATTTAAATTGATTCTATAATTCTTATGTTCAAAAACGAGTTCTAATTCTTATATTTTAATATGTTATTCTAAAGAGTTGAAAATAGCTTAATAAAGCTGAAAGCACTTCTCTGGTTTTTAAAAGTTTTTCCACTGTGAATTTGTGCTATAATGGACTTATAGTTTTTTTTTTTAAACCTTTATATACAACATATATACTTTTTTAGAAACAAAACTAACAGCACAATGGCAGGAAAAAATTTCATAACTTGAATGGATTAAATAAATCACATAAAAGTAGTAGCACTTTTGATTTATTACAAAATCCTCATCAGCTACAACGTAAAGTTCAAGCATGCACACAAATTTTTTTATTTAATTTCCAACTTATAAATGGTATTTTGCATATATATTTTTGGATTAACTGGCAATTCATTTATCTGGCCTTTATGGGGCTATGATCTTAACCCATAAAGGCCAGATAAGAAGGAGTCTACTATTTATTACTACTTATTATGCGTGTATCTGGCTTACAAGATTTGCACTTCCGAGGATAACTGAGTGATGGATGAATTTCCTATTATATTAATTGTGGGAAATTTCTTTTGCATATTTTATTTTGTTTTCACTTTCTTATATCTCATCTTATTATTTGAGTGCTTTTAATAATAATTGCTATTGTAAAAAATCTCAATTATCATCATTATTTCCAACAGAAATAACTGATTTGTTTTTTCAAATTAAATAAAAAGTTTATTTTGACATCAATCAAATTCATCTGGATTTCAAAATACAATAGTTATAAAAAGTAAAATAATCACAAAATATAGTAACAAATTGTATTTTTTTTATGTAATAAAAAAATTTTTTTGCAATATAAAATCAAATTTATATCCAGCATATACTATACTACATGGTATCTGTCATTTTAAG
The DNA here is from genome assembly GCA_000484575.1 of Olivierus martensii. Taxonomy (NCBI): domain Eukaryota; kingdom Metazoa; phylum Arthropoda; class Arachnida; order Scorpiones; family Buthidae; genus Olivierus; species Olivierus martensii. Next base: position 70,378 of record AYEL01067458.1, read on the forward strand.
TTTCACCACATTGTCAATTTCAGATTGGTAGAAATTTTTAATGGCACATCAGTCACATTAGATGGGGCAACAGTACCTTATAATAGGGATGGATATAGTAAAATATCCAAATGGTTAAAGTAAAATTGATTGTATATTATAGCAAAAATATATTAAATGAATATGATTTAAGCAGGATATATCTATATTTATAAATTAATGGATATCTGTATTATAATTGATAAATTTAATATTCATATAAAGCATATTTTATCAAGAAAATTATTAAAAGAAACATACCAAGATGATTTTTCATGAAATAAGGATCTTTGTTCAGATCAATAGTTTCTAAAGCTAACTGACGTTGACGTTCTCTTCGATCTCTATTTGTATCAGACCATGATGCTACACCTCCAGAACCTGTTTTACCTCCAGGTCTATGTTGAAAATCCATTGTAGTTATTTACCTTTTAAAAATAAAAAAACATTAATAATATATTCTCTGTTAACATTTTCTTATTTAAATATATACAACATTGAATTATTATACTACTCCATTTATTTAATCATCAAATAACTAAAATTATCAAATAACCAAACTATTTTTCTGATTACTTGCAGTACATTAAAACTATTACAAATCTAAAATATTGTTAGAAATATTAAAAAACCATAGATTAAATTTGAACTGTTTTTCAAGATAAATGGTTCAAATGTTGCAATTGCTATATTGTAATTCCACAGTACAGTCAAACCTGTTTTTATGCGGTCGGTTTTTGTGCGATATTTTTTTTTTTGTGCGATTTTTATGTGCAATTTTTTTGTGCAGTATATAAAAACATTCCATCAAATGCATATAACGAATAAAAATTAATTAAAAAACTGTAATTAAAAAAAATAACGCACAAAATCCGACCGCATAAAAACAGGTTTGACTATATAGAAAATAGTTATCTACCAAAGTTCATCATAGGTCATTCCCAGACTGGTGACATTATTTGAGGCTGATTTTCCTCATAAAAACAATGTTAAAAATGGAATAACTGATTCCAGAGAAAAAAATTTTGACCAATGAAAATAAATATACTTAGTCATTCCTTCTGAAAGATCTAAAAAAATACAAAACTGATAAACAAATCACAATTTAAAAAGAAAAGAGCATTTTCTCAGATTATAATCAGATCATATGATATTGAATTTGGTAGTGGCTGATTTGAATTACACCTCTGAATCAAACTGACATATTTGGTGGTGGCTACTTTTGGAGCCCATCACAGGCTGATTCCAGAGAAAAAAATTTTGACCAATGACCAACACCCATAATGAGATCAAGTGAAAGGTTAAAGGACAGTTCAATGAGTTAAGGCCAAGATCAGATCCCCCTCAAAAACTTGAGATAAGAGACAGAATTGAACCTGGATCATTCAAGATGTAAGCAAATGCTTTACCATATAGCTAGCAATTTCAATCCCAAATGATTTTTTAATTCCAGGATTAGGGATTAAGATATGAAAGAAATCCCAGAATTGTAGGATTTTTTGGGATTTGACATATTTAATAAATATTCTTCAGCATAATTCTTCCATTTTTAATGTGATGAAATGTGAACAGAGAAAATTAAACAAATTTTATTATAAATTTATTATAAAAAAGTCCAAATTAGTCACCTAATGTAAATGATAAAAAAAAAATTTCAATAGCAAAAAATAAGATACCCCTTATATTCAAAATTTCTGAAGCAAAAAGTCAATTGCATAACTTTGTTCTTTAGGTTTAGATTTAGTTCTGCCATCCTATAATGCACACTAAGCTTTGTATTAATTTTAAATGTATTTACCATCTACCAATTAAAGTTTTACATATTATGAAAAACAATGTTTAAAATTTACACTACCTATAAATGATATATTAGAAAGAATATATTATAAAAAACAATTTTAATTTAATTATCAGTATTACTAGCACTATGGCAGGAAATTAATAAATATATACACAAAATAACAAAAATAAACCACAAATTAAACAAAATGAAAAAGCGCTTTCAATTTATTTTGAAATCATCATCAGCTTCAAATAACAGAACAACAAATTGAATTCTATAGAACGCACATACAGATTTATAGTTAATTACTATGGTAACATATTAATTACAAAAATATATTAAACATATGAATAAATACATGAATAAATTTATAAATATAAATGTGTATTTAATAATATACAAATAAATAACGAGAGTGACTCGTACTACAGGTGTTATTTCCTTTTACTGCACCACTTCCACACATTGTTAATTATAGTAGGATCGACTTTATTAGTTGGTTTAGGTACTGTATTACATTTGTTATTAAAAATTGTTAAAGTTTTGGCAATTTTACCTTTTCTAGGATCTTCTTCTTTAATTAATAATTTTGCTTTGTTCCAATTAATAGTTAAATCACTAGAAATGGCTTTCTGAGCTAGGGATGTTGATGTTGCTTTATTTTTTATATCACGTTTATGCTCTTGAATTCTTTTTGTAAGAGACCTTCCAGTATATCCTATATATTTAAGATCTTGATTGAAATCATTATCTTGAGCCAGAATCTAGTATACGCCTGGGAGGGAGGAGGGATCGATCCACCCTATTCAATATTTTAAGGAATGATAAAGACAGGATCGATCCCTCCTCCCTCCCAGGCGTATACGAGATTCCGGCTCAAGATAATGATTTCAATCAAGATCTTATATATATAGGATATACTGGAAGATCTCTTACGAAAAGAATTCAAGAGCATAAACGTGATATAAAAAATAAAGCAACATCAACATCCCTAGCTCGGAAAGCCATTTCTAGTGATTTAACTATTAATTGGAACAAGGTGAAATTATTAATTAAAGAAGATCCTAGAAAAGGTAAAATTGCCAAAACTTTAACAATTTTTAATAACAAATGTAATACAGTACCTAAACCAACTAATAAAGTCGATCCTACTATAATTAACAATGTGTGGAAGTGGTGCAGTAAAAGGAAATAACACCCGTAGTACGAGTCACTCTCGTTATTTATTTGATTATTATTATTTTAATGATTATTTATATTATTTGTATATTATTAAATACACATTTATATTTATAAATTTATTCATGTATTTATTCATATGTTTAATATATTTTTGTAATTAATATGTTACCATAGTAACTAACTTTAAATCTGTATGTGAATTCTATAGAATTCAGTTTGTTGTTCTGTTATTTGAAGCTGATGATGATTTCAAAATAAATCGAAAGCACTTCTTCATTTTGTTTAATTTGTGGTTTATTTACGTTTCTGTGTGTATATATTTATTAATTTCCTGCCGTAGTGCTAGTAATACTGATAATTATCTCATTTTTGGCAGTGTAACTTTTTTCAATTGTATATAATTTTAATTTAAAATTGATATTTATAAAAACCATATTATTAGTGCTTTGAATTTCTAAAATATGGCATTTTTCTGGTTAATAATACACATTTTAAAAATAAAAAGCAACAAAATTATCATGGTTTATTAAATGCTAAAATTACATAGAGAAGACATTAAATCATATTTTCTTTTCATATATTGAGTATTACAATTTTTAATTTTTGCATAACTAAATTTGCTGTTAACTATAAAAAATATAATAAATTGATGAATTACAGTATCAGGTCATGAAATACGACGGAGAGCTGATATTACTGATCAGTTTAATATAATATTTCTTTATCATATAATTTAATAGATATAACTTCATATAAGAAAATGTTTTATAATGAAAAAACCATCAAAGGAATATAATTTTTTAAATTTAAGTAATAATAATGTTTGTAATATAATGAATAAACAAAGAAATATTTTTTATATAGTGATGAATGTTATAATTCCAGAATCTTAAAATCCCAGACTGAAACTATCCAGCCAACATCAGGCCATTTGAATAATTGCTAATGTCTAATGGAAACTGCTTTGACCAAGGCTTAATCCCTTGAGGGCCTTTCATTTCAATTTCTGTCTGCATTTGAATTCTGATGATTGATTAAAATTAAACCTAATTAATATGCAAAATATTTAAATTATAATATCTTGCTTAATTTTTTGATGAAATCTTTTGAAATTTTCAAAATTTATAGTGTGTTTTTCATACAGTGTAAGCATTTTTTTCAAATTTTATTTTTTTCACAATTTTTCAATCTATATATGAAAACATGGGAAAGCACTATTTTTTTATATGAAATCTTAACCATCTAATGAAATGGTTGAAATTTTTAGATAGCAATATCTCTTTTGAACAAAACAAGTCATGAATGAAGAAATTTGAACAAAATTTTCAAAAATTATTTATAAAAATCCAAGAGTTACATAACTTTTATGGAATAAAGTTACTTCATATAATTATTAAAATTTACATAAATTCAATAAATGACTCATTTTTATTAATATTCATATTAATGTTTTTAACTTAAACTCTGCTTCTAACACAATAAATATTTAATATCTGATACAATCACTATATGAAAATTTATTCTAAAAATCATTTTTGATCTATATTGAATCCATAGTTTAAAAATTTGAAAAGTTCATATACCTCTATAAACTTTTCGAATTTTTAAACTATGGATCTCGATTAAAGAGCAAGTTCATGCTCATTGTTTACTTTATCATCATCATGTTCATTATGAATTTACCTTATCAATCAAAATGTTAATCACATATTACATTAAGATTTACGAAAACTTTCTGAAAAAATTAGAAAAATATGGTCCAATTTTTAGACAGATAAATGGTTTTAACATCATGACAACAAACCATGTTATTCTTCTGTTGCTGTAAGAGAATTTTAAGCTCATTTACATTCAATCTTTTTGATACTGACAAGTATATCCTGGCTAGCCAATATGTATAATTAAGCCTAATCAATATTTATAAACTTATTACAATTCATCACTTTTATTTTTCATCAAAAAATTTTGAAATTTTTCAGTTTTATTATAAACAAGTATATCTTTATAACAATGTGATCATTAATTTTTATTTTTCAAAATTTTCAGCAATTTGTGTTGAATATTTTAGATCAACAATTATATGACACTTTCCCCATTACTGTTTCAAAAATATTTCATTATATGACTACTAGTAAGATGTTATATGTCTGTTGAATAAAACAAGGCATGAATGAAGATTTTTAGAGAGATATTTGAATTTATAGTGGCTTATAAATCAAACCATTATGCAAATTATCCTAAGTAAATTATTGCCTCATTAGTTCTTCAAAAATATTTCAAATTTATTGAAATTTCATAATTTTATAAAAAAATCTGATAACTCATGGCTTTTTCTATATTTTAAAAGTTTACATCTAAATTTTTAATGAAAAATTTATGAATCTATATCAACAAAACACTGATAACTGATAAAGTCTATAAATAGCTATTCTCAGGAAATGATTTGCAAGAGATTAGATTAGCATGCTACATCTATGATAACAGATCATTATTATTTTTGTATTTTCTTATTCTTAACACAACTAAAGTGAAAATGTAATAAAAAATTAATGAATTAATAAATTAATATAATATTTAATTTAATAAATTATTAATATAATT
>AYEL01067459.1:0-21739 GCA_000484575.1 Olivierus martensii
GTAATACTATCCTGCTAATGTCCTAGCATTTTAATACATTCGGTAGACTAATACTACTATTAAAATCTATAAAAATAATACACTTTTTTCTATTTTTAATATTCACTCATTTTTTGCAGTCCTCTCTTACCCTCTGCATCTTTTCTCTTTTTCACAAAATTCCCATGCTAGACTTATCTTCTCTGGTTCGTTGTAATTAATAATATTCTTCTCCGACGCTTTTTTAGTGAATATTTCAATAGCTTCTGCTATCTTAAGTTTTTCCGGGTCTTCTATAATACTTACCACCTTAGTCTCTTCCCATTTCGGTGTAGCTTCAAAATTCAACAGTCTTTGTGCCAGCATCGTGGTACCTTTTGCCTTTTCTTTGTCTGCCTTGTGTTCCTCTAGCCTCCTTTTTATAGATCTAGTAGTGGATCCTATGTATAACTCTTCTCTTTTAGTATCTTTATTGTCTATTGTTATTTCATATACATCTGGCATGTTCAAGGGTTTTCGTCTGTCTTTATAGTTTCTAGTCATATTAAATACGGTGTTTCTCCTCGAGAAAAACCACCTTTCTTCCAGCTGCCATCTGTATCTTCCTCTTATATTCCATAATAAACGGATTTGTTTCTATAGTGTAAGAGAAGAGAATAGTGTATAGGTAAGGAAGAGAACAGCCCCTACACTATAAAAACAAATCCATTTATTATGAAATGTAAGAGGAAGATACAGAAGGCAGCAGGAAGAAAGGTGGTTTTTTTCGAGGAGAAACACCGTATTTAATATGACTAGAAACTATAAAGACAGACGAAAACCCTTGAACATGCCAGATGTATATGAAATAACAACAGACAATAAAGATACTAAAAGAGAAGAGTTATACATAGGATCCACTACTAGATCTATAAAAAGGAGGCTAGAGGAACACAAGGCAGACAAAGAAAAGGCAAAAGGTACCACGATGCTGGCACAAAGACTGTTGAATTTTGAAGCTACACCGAAATGGGAAGAGACTAAGGTGGTAAGTATTATAGAAGACCCGGAAAAACTTAAGATAGCAGAAGCTATTGAAATATTCACTAAAAAAGCGTCGGAGAAGAATATTATTAATTACAACGAACCAGAGAAGATAAGTCTAGCATGGGAATTTTGTGAAAAAGAGAAGATGAAGATGCAGAGGGTAAGAGAGGACTGCAAAAAATGAGTGAATATTAAAAATAGAAAAAAGTGTATTATTTTTATAGATTTTAATAGTAGTATTAGTCTACCGAATGTATTAAAATGCTAGGACATTAGCAGGATAGTATTACACTGAAGTAACGTGTTAAGAATTTTTAAAAAATTTGTATAAATTTTTTCGAATGTTAAAATTTAGAACATAACTGTTTAGTATTAACCGTTGTTTTGTTAATGATAGCTATTGCTTATTGTTCTTAAATACTGAAGAGGGCTCAGTAGAGCCAAAAGTGCTTTATTTAATAAAAAGAGTTTTGATTTTCTGAAAACGTAGTTTTTCTTTCCCTGCTTGAAGTGCTTAATCAATGGTTATTTATATTGTTTCAATTTTGTGCTCAGATAAATTGAAACAATTTATCTGAGCACAAAATTGCTTATTAATATAATTTAATAAATTATTAATTATGGAGCAGTGTATTGGTTTGACAGATTCAATATAAATAAAATAATTATGTGAAAGATTACTTCCAAGCACTACCAAGCAATCCTAAATTATTTTTAAAAAACTTTTATTATGAGAAAAATTTTCGGCATTTACAAGCCATCTTCAACTCTTATAACAAATTTAAACTACAGAACAAATAGCATTCGGAACTGACTATGGGCACATTCAAAAAGTCTAACATGTTAAACTTTTCTCATATTGAGTTAGCCTCATTATCGTATTCGTATCTCATTTGACCAGTCCATTAGAGAGACAACATGGCCATCCCTAAGGAAGTTTTAATAGGAGCTTTCAAATGTTTGGAAGATGCATTTTTTTTCGATAAATTCCGATGAAAAATAGACCACTGCATAATTCTAAATAATTAACTAACTAGCCTTAATTTTGTTTAACAAATTTTCAGTTAGAGTATAGGACACTTGAATTCTGAAATGATTAATAGTAAAATATCATCTAATAAATAGATTTTATTAAAAATTTCCTTAAAAATAACTTATTATTATTTATCACATGCGACATAATCCATTTTTCGTCTCTTTGTATACCATAATTTACACAGGTGTTACACTGGGGGCCGCCATGTTTTTCACGAAGTAAACTTGCTATTTCTTTCGTTAGCTTCATTAGACTTTTGTGCAATACGTCACAGCTATGAAGCATGCGTAGTGCATAATAAAATTAATTTTTTACCACTTCGTTAAAAACGAGTTTAACGCGTTAGACTTTTTGAACATGCCCTATTATAAAACTATGATTATTCTAGAACAAAGAACATATTTAAACATCTAAAAAAACTTAAAATCTAAAAACTTTTGTATTTATGATAATGAGCCTTTGGAAAAATTAATAAAATTAAAATAATATCTTTCACATAGTTAGACATCTAAGAGAGCAGTAATATTTAAGATTTGTAAATAAAATAAGAATTTTAAAAATCAAAAAATAAGAAAAAAAGAGTATACCACAAATTTTGACCAATTCAAAACAGATTTTGTTAAACATTTAAAACTACCTATAATAATAATATTTCAGAACCATTACTGGAGAATACTTATATCAATAATAAATATAAAACAAACATCTTTTAAAATGCTGTCAAACTAATTGTCTTAATAAATATTGTAACCTAATAGAATTGAAAACAATGCTCCTGACTGACAGATGTAGAAAGTTCACTGATGTGTATATTTACTCCTTTTGTTTAATGAATTAAGGGAAAAATTTATAACATTGGAACATATATCTTATTTGATAAGTCTAGTACAGTGTGATTTCTGGTTAAGTGTGACATCTGTTTCTAACAATTAACCTTAAAAGAAAACTGTTTGAAAACTAAACAAACATTCAGAATAATCTAATTCAACAATTAAAGGCCTATCTTCTAAATATTTCTGCTGCTGTTTTAGATCATGTGATAAAATATTAGCTTGCCACATGGAAAATCAGCATTCAATTCTTTGTCCCATATTTCCAAACTTTTTGGAGGAAGAATTGGAAAGGATTTAGGCTTGGCTTAATGAATCTCATCCTTTGCCTGACTAGCAAATCAATCATGGGTATGGAAATCTGTACTGAACTTTGAAATTTCCATGTAGCTTATTACCTTCAGATGAAAAATAACAAAATCAAAAGAGATTCTATCATTATGTGGGCCTTGGAACTGCCCCATCATTTATTAATTTCTTATATAAGTATTTTATTGAAGATAATCTTCCTGTTTATTTTGTAAGTTTTTTATTACTTTAAAAGTTTATTAGACTAATAAAAAAAAATGTTTTCCTGTTTACAACTGGTGGTAAAGTTTCTTTAGAGATGGGGATAAGATTTTTCATTTGTCATTGGCATCCAAGAATTGATTCATTTCAGTTTTCTAATCAAGAATTATTATTTTTACCATCATATATGACTGACCAAGTAGTTCAGAGTTTTATAAAGGACATAAAAATACTTGAAATAGAAAGTTTTGTATGGTTAATAACATAATTATAGCTATAGCATATAAAACACTAAATATAAGGGTTTTAAAAGTTTTAATAAATTCTATTGATTTATATGAATTCAGTTTTGTATAGAATTTTTCTGTTTGCACATTAACCTATCTTTCTACAATTTTTAATTATTTTTAATTTTCAATTTTGAATGTTTTGTGGTCATTGCAAATGTTTTAGTCTTTTCCTTTGTAATATGCAGCATTAAAAATTTTACAATGCTATAAGTTTGAATTTTTGATTTGTAACAATTCTTTGATTTAACATTCTAGGATTATTATAGAAGCAAAAAATGTATTTTGTACATGTGAATTTCATTAAAAGTTTTTATTTACCATACTAGAGCTTTTTTTAAACTTTAAAGCTATTAATAAAATATGAAATTAATTAGAAATGTTTTTGATTCATTATAAAATTTATAACACACTTATAACAAACTTATTTGACAGTAAAAAGAGAAAATAAATTAACGGTTATTTAATTACTAATGCCTTTTTGACAAATATGTTTTAAAAATATTCAATGCCAACTGACGAGGTCTTTTCTTAAAATAGAAAAATACCAAATGCATATTTATCCACATTACTATAACTCTCCAACAAAGTATCCTGACTAAAATTAATCATCCAAAGTCCATAAACACAGAAAATCATACTTTCTGGAAGCTTTACAATTTACTAATCAAAAGGATACAATTTTGATAAAAAAAATCCCCTCGAAAACATAGAAATAATCAAAAATATCTATAATTCTTAATAAAATTATAAACTTTTTAATTCAGTAAATTTTATATAATTATATCATAATGGAGAATTTACAGGATGCAGATTCTGAAATATTTTTTCCCTTTAACTGAAAAGAACAAAATCATAGACAATATTTCAGAAAAAACAATAAATATGGTTTTGTAAAATTTACGTCTACTTCTAAATCTGTTATTTTTATAAGATTTTAAAATTTTTATATTTAATATATGCAAGTAATATGATAGTTAGTTTATTTGAATCCTATTATACAAAACCTTACTATAAATTTTAATCGTAAATGTCGATATTCTTTCAATAACAACTTCGTGCATATCTTGTTTAGTTGTAGTCCATCTATTATAATAATTTATTATATTTAAAGATTACCAATTGGTATTAGCCGGTATTTTCATATTATATACAATCATTAAAAGCAAACAATAAAAAAAACTTACTAAATCAGATAGAAAACTAATTTATTTAAAAATTGAGGCGCCAAATATAATCACATACACGAATACTCCTCAGTTTTCGTATTGAATACACATTAATGAAGTTGCCAATTCATTTCCTCAATTATTAAGAATAGATATTTTTGAATGTAAACTATAGTATTCTATAGATATTTATTGTTATGAATGACTAATTTTAAACATAAAAATTTACTTATCAATATAATCGATTATTAATAAAATTTTGGCTACTTTTTTTGGGGGGAACCGAATGTGAAGGATGGGATCGACTGGCAGGTCTAGCACCCCGAAAAACTTTTTAGGAGATACCAAATCCGGGATGCGATTAATGTACGTCATCCATGCTGTATGTATAGCAGTGGGATATTACAATGCCTATCATAAGCTTCCATACTCATAGTAGGGCCATCTGTTGGATGACGGTTCTTTTTATCAAGCAGATACTAAGCAGCGGGGTATATCGGTTCCTATCACAGCCGCAAATATTCCTGGTAGGGTCATCCGTCAAATAGAAAATGGGGTTCAACGATCCGGCTCAGATTCTTTCTGAAAAAATTGTAGAAGTATGCAACTGATAAATTGAACTAATACACTATACTATCGTTGATCTTCGATTAGCTTTTTAGCATTTCTTGGTCTAAGTTATACAGATGTCGGCAAAATTAGCCATGTGGAAATGCTTTGGTTTTCCATCCTGAGATTCATCGATTAAAAATCAAAGCAGGAATGCAAGGAAATTTCAATGGGGATGTACAATTTCTTTTAAAGACATCTACCAATCATTGTTGATTATTAAGTATAGGATCCATTACTTTAACTGTACATATCCTATCACTTAATAATCATTATTGATTATGAGATCCACTCAGGAAATTTATTCAGTTGTGCGGGCCTGACCCATCAATCTATGTATTGTGCAGTTTGACAGTATTTTTTGGAAATAGTTATCATGGAACCCTGGTTTGATCTCCACGGAGATCAAACCAGGGTTCCATGAAAAAAATGTCCTTCCTTGTGGAAGTTCGGTTGAATCTCCACAGGGAAGGACATTTTTTTTTGGTCAAAAGATGAAGCCACATATCATTCTCTAGAAACATTGTGACGGAGCGAAACAAGCCCTTCCACAGGCTGCCCATCTCTGCGGAGGGATCAGCCAGATTGTGGAGGACGGGGATCGACGGGCCGGACCCCATGATAAACATTTTCAAGGGATAGGACCTGAGACTTGAACCCAGGTCCTCCAGAGAGCGGCCAATCCGGTCGTCGAGGGAAGGACTTGTTTCATTCTATTAATTTAGGGGGGATGATCAAAAAGTAAGGTTACAAAGCCTGCAGTGAAACGTGTACATTTTATTTCATACAACCAATACAGCCAATTGATAGTACATACATGACATACATTAGGTTATTTTTCGACATAGTCTCCATATCGGTTTAGGCACTTGTCGCTTCGTGGGATGAGTTTGAATATTCCCTCTTGGTAAAAATCCTGTCCTTGCGTGTTCAGCCACGTTGTCACGAAGTGTTTCACCTCCTCGTCTGAAGCGAATCGTCGGTCTCCTAGGTGCTCCTTCAAGTGAGGAAAGAGGTGAAAGTCGCTTGGAGCGAGGTCTGGGCTGTAGAGAGGGTGTTCGATGATGTCCCAGCGAAACTGCTTCAACAGCGTGGTAGTCTCCTGGGCTGTATGAAGTCGCGCGTTGTCGTAAAGGAAGATGACGCCCTCGGTGAGAAGTCCTGGCCGTTTCCTCCTGATTGCTTTCACGCAATCGTGTGAAAGGTCTCGCAGTATTGGTCAGCGGTCACTGTGTGCCTCCACGAGTATGACACCCGCGCTGTCCCAGAACACTGTGGCCATCACCTTCCCAGCAGATGGCGTCACCTTAAACTTCTTTATCTTTGGAGAGGAGGTGTGTTTCCACTCCATTGACGACCTCTTACTGCTGGGGGTGTAGTGGTAGATCCATGTTTCGTCACCCGTGACAATGCGGTGAAGAAAACTGTTCCCTTCTATGGAGAACCGTTGCAAAAGTTGCAGACTTGCCCCCATGTGCTTCTCCTTGTGTTGGTTGGACAGATTTCGTGAAAGCCATCGGGAACAAACTTTCCGGTACTGCAGAATATCGTGAACAATGTGACGAACACTTCCGACGACATTCCCAATTCTACCGTCATATGCAGTAACGTGATCCTCAAATGTTATCCTAAATCAGCTCCTCCACGCAAGCTGTGTTCAAATCTGTTGATGTCGTGCTGGGTCGGCCACTGCGATCCTCGTCGGTGATCTTTTCTCTACCGGCAGCAAACTTTCGACACCATTCTGCGACATGCTGACGAGACATTAGTCTCTCCGTAAACCTCTACCAGCTTCGGTGAATTTCAGCCGCGGTTATATGTTTCGACCACAGAAATCGAATAACTGAGCGGATTTCTTCGCTAGACTAGTTTTCCAAACGAGTCGCCATTTGTGTTAATCTACAATTAGCGCTATAGGTGACGGATGGCTGAAACTCTGCACAATTGCCGACCGCATGTATTAGAATTACCGCACACTACTAATTTCTCTATAACAGACGAAACTCCAGGAATATCGGTTTGTAACCTTAGTTTTTGATCACTTCTCGTAAGTGCTCTATCTGAATAGAAAGTGGCGACATCACAAAATATATATATACGTATATAAATAAATAAAAATACTTCTATGATAAAACCACCTGGATAAAACATTTAAGGATACTTTTCCGTTAGCCGGGCGCAAGTGAATTCTGTAATGTAGATTTTTGGAGTGAATCTTTAACACAACGGAATTGTCGATTCGTATTTTATACACTAGTCGGTGGGCGACAACATTTGCGCCCGGCTAACGGAAAAGAACCCATTTAAGAATTGTACTGTATATACAGATGCAAAACTTCTCAATCATATATTTAACATAAACCACAATAATATTTTCATTTACAGTTGTTGTCGGGAATTCTTTAAATAATTTGAGGAAAAATGTTGCAAGTTGAGGGGAAGGTCCAGTTATTTATGACCATCTGTAAAACATCAGTTCGGAGGGGAACTTGCGTTGTAACCCGAACCTCACTGTAAACGGGGAGATGACGACTGTTTTTAGTCAGTCCCTCGGCCGTTAAGCTGGAGTTGAGACCAGTCGAGTTTTGTGCGAGTTTTGTATTAAATAAGAGTTTTACAAAAATCAATTGAGTTTCTATACTGTTTATTTTTCTGGACTGTACAACAATTGGCGTCCGCGACAGGATATCATCTGCACAGTAAGTTAGTTTGATAATACTACTCCGATATGGATAGATTAAGAGCGTCTAGAAAACAGTATAGAAGACTATTTACGAAAGCATGTAATGAGTTTGAAAGGGAAGAAAGTATTTTATCTGAAGAGGAAAATGTTGAGAAATTGAGAGTGATAGAAGAGAAAGCGAAGCTGATGATAGAGTCTGAGGAACAAGTTAGACAAGCACTTTTCGAAGAAAGTGAACAAGAAGATCTGATCGATCGGGAAATGGATGAGTCAGAAGCTTATATCGATAAATGGAGAGTTTTGGAAAATAAGTTGTCCAAAATACTAGAATCAAAAAGAGAAGATTCCCTTACGAGTATTGAATCAGTTTCTCACAATACAATGTTACATTATCCTAAAATAAAATTGCCCAGCTTTGATGGCAATGTCAAGAACTGGTTAGGATTTTGGGGACAGTTCCAAAAAATCGATAAAGATCCTAATTTGGATGCTCATGATAAGTTTGCTTATTTGTCTCAAGCCATGGAGAAAGGAACTTCCGCGGAAGACTTAATAAAGAGTTTTCCTCCGGGTGGAGAAAGTTATAAAAAGGCTATAAATCAACTTCAAGCTCGTTTTGGCCGAGAAGAATTGCTCATAGAAGTTTATGTTCGAGATCTTCTTTCATTGGTTCTTCAAAAACATAACTCAGTCAAAAGTAACTCTCTACGCAAGCTTTATGACCAATTGGAGACAAAACTCCGTGCTTTAGATGCCCTGGGTGTTGCGAGAGATAAATATGCAGCGATGCTTTACCCCTTGGTGGAATCTTCACTGCCTGATGACACGCTTCGAGCATGGGAAAGGTTCCGATCTGCCCATCGCAGGTCCAGAGAGGAAGATATCGTTGATGAGGAAGCAACGTCTACGCAGTTAATATACAAGACTGATCTCGACCGTTTACTTCGTTTTCTTCAAGATGAAGTCCAAGGAGAAGAACGAGTATCTTTGGCCGTTAAGGGTTTTGATCCAGTTATTAGAGTTGGACGTGTCAGCAATAGACGAGAAAACAGCAGTTTTAAACGAGATGAGTCACCACTAATACCCACTGCAGCTGGTCTGTTTACGTCTTCCAAGGAGAATTACAAGTTGTGTATATTTTGTATTGGTCATCACAACTCGTGGGAATGTGATAAAGTTCGTAAAATGTCGTTAGAAGAAAGACAAACTGCAATTTCAAAAGCACGCTGCTGTTTCCTCTGTTTAAAAAAGGGTCATGAAGTTAAGAAATGTAAAACTAAGACAGGTTGCCTAGTATGCGGTAGACGACATCATTTACTAATATGCAGAGCTTTCCCCCAAGCACAGGTCAAATCTATCGCTGACAAGAAGAATGAACTGGAAAAATCCCTCTCACAACAAGATGAGGCGCTTGCTAATTTCTCGAGAGCACCTAACGTCCTACTACAAACTTTGACTGTAATAGTGAAAGGAAACGGAACTAAGCATACTGTTCGCGCTATAATTGATTCCGCTTCCCAGCGATCATATATTTTAAGGAGTATGGCTAAAGAAATGGGTTATAAGTCTACAAAGAAGGAATATCTTCGGCATTCCTTATTTGGAGGAACTAACACTGGTGTTTGTGATCATGATGTTTTTACCATCTATCTGTCAAATGTGTCTGAAACTTACAATTGTCACTTCGATGTTCTCAGTCAGTCTGTAATTTGTGAGACTATGCCACCTATAGGTCAAGGGTTATGGTTGAGAGAGCTTAAAGACTGTGGAATTCATCTGACCGATCGTCGGGATGGACCTATTGAAATTCTCATTGGAGCTGATGTTGCGGGAAAACTTATGACAGGAGGTTATAAACGACTTCCTTCTGGACTTACAGCTATTGAAACTAAGCTAGGCTGGACAGTCATGGGTCGTGTTACTGAAATGAATTCTGAAGAAAATAGTGTCCTTGTTGCTGTCTCCATGTTAACCAGAGATGCCTGTATCTCTGATTTATGGAATCTTGATTCACTGGGTATCACTGATCCATCAGAACAGAAAACTAAGTCGGAGCTGCAGGAAGCTGCCAGACAGCATTTTTTAGACACTGTCAAGATTGATAATGGTAGGTTCATGGTACATTTGCCGTGGATTGAAGGCCATTCTCCACTTCCGAACAATTATGAACTCGCTCTTAAAAGATTAAACTCCTTTGTTAAAAGACTTAAATCAGAAGGATTATATCAAGCTTACGAAAAAGTATTTATTGAATGGCTACAGGAAGGCATTATAGAGGAGATACCAGCAAATGAAGCTGAAAGACACTGTCATTATTTACCACATCGGCATGTTATCAAAGAGAACAGCACAACTAAGATAAGACCCGTCTTTGATGCTTCGGCGAAACAAAAGGGATCGCCTAGTCTTAATGACTGTCTTGAAAGGGGATTAAATCTCATCGAGTTAATTCCCTCGATTTTGACACGATTTCGTCTGAAGAAAATAGGTGTAACTGCAGATATTCGTAAAGCTTTTCTTCAAATAAGCCTGTTTCCCAGTGACAAAAATTTCTTAAGATTTCTGTGGAGTGACAGTGATGGCAACTTGAAATGTTATCGACATTGTCGGGTAGTATTTGGTGTATCGTGTAGCCCATTCTTACTTGGTGCTACAATTCAGTATCATCTACAGATGGTTTTACAGCGACATAAAGAAGGAGATTTAACATACCCCAAAGACCTAATACAAAAAATCATGAATAGTTTTTATGTTGATAACTGTGTGACAAGTGTAAGGAATGAATCAGAATTAGAATGCTTTATGCGAGTAGCTACAGAAATTATGGCTGAACGAAAATTCGAACTGAGAGGGTGGGAGTATACTGATCCTATTTCAGGTAATACAAAGGATACAAATGTGTTAGGTCTGCTATGGAATCGTAGTAGTGATACGCTTCGAGTCAATATTGCCAGTTTGGAAGATATTTGCTTTGAGAAGATTACAAAAAGAATAATTTTAGCTACTGCACATCGAATTTTTGATCCTCTTGGTGTTACTTGTCCAATTTGTTTAGTACCCAAGCTCTTATTACAACGCACTTGGGAAAATAAGCTCAGTTGGGAGCAAGAAGTGGACGATAAGACTAAATCCGAGTTTTTGAGATGGATGGATGATCTTTCCTATCTGGAAAATGTAAAAATTCCTCGATGGCTAGCGTGTGATGATACAGAAGGAAATTATTCCTTACATTTTTTTTGTGATGCGAGTCGATACGCCTATGCGGCAGTAGCCTTCATTCGAATTGAGACAAAAGATTCAGTAAAGGTTCAACTACTACAAGCCAGATCTAGAGTTGCACCTTGTGGTAAAAGAGAAACCACTATCGCTAGGTTAGAGTTACTTGCGGCTACGATTGCTTCTCGTCTTGCCTCTACAGTGATGAAGGAATTCCAGACACCAGAGATACACTTTTGGACTGACTCAACCACTGTTCTCACTTGGATAAAAGAAGAAGAGCCGTGGGGAGTCTTTGTTCATAATCGTGTACAAGAAATAAGACGTTTGACATCTAGCAAAAGTTGGAGACACGTCCCTGGATCAATTAATCCAGCAGACTTACCTAGTAGAGGTTGTTCTGCTCGTCATCTAGCTGCATCGAGATGGTGGGAAGGTCCTAATTGGCTCTATCTTTCACCTGAAGAATGGCCAGTTACTGAATTTGTTCCTAATCAAGAAGAAGTAGTTAGCGAAAGAAAAAAGAAAATTATTTCATCTTTAATGACTGTTGAAAGTAGTAGTTTGATAAATTCCCAGTTTTCCAGCTATGAAAAAACAATAAGATTAGTAGCATGGATTCGTCGATTTATCTATAATTGTAGAAATCAACAGAGGAAGAGTGGAGAGCTCACTGTTTCTGAATTAAATACGGCAGAAAAATCAGTTATTCGGTTGATACAAACAGAATCATTTGAAGGGATAAAAGATAAGAGACTGGAGGCATTACATCCATTTTATGATGAAGGAATTCTTCGAACAAAGACAGCTGTCTTTCGTAGAGTTGATACCGAAGAATTTAGAACGCCAGCAATTTTACCTGGAAAACATCCTATTGTTAAAAGTTTAATCATGGAAGAACATAAAAAAAGAGGACATACTGGTACATCATACATCCTAAACGCATTAAGAGAAAGATTTTGGGTGCTTTGTGGACGGAGAAGTGTTCGTTCTGTCTTACGAACCTGTGTCGTTTGTCGGCGACATTTGAGTAAAAGTGTTAGTCCACCCACAGCACCTCCTCCAAGAGATCGAGTTCAGGATTCTGCTATCTTTCAGACCACTGGAATAGACTTCGCTGGTCCTTTGATATTAAGAGACAAGACGAAAGCCTGGATATGTCTTTTTACATGCGCCGTATACCGCGCAGTACATCTCGAACTTGTGACATCATTATCTACAAAAGCCTTTCTGCAAGCATTTCATCGTTTTATTGCTCGAAGAGGGACACCTTCCACAGTGTATAGTGATAATGGCAGTAATTTTGTTGGAGCCGCAAACGCATTAGCATCAATTGATTTCCAAGAAGTCTCTCGTCAGAGTAAAGAGAAGCGTGTTGTTTGGAAGTTTATCCCCCCTGGTGCGCCGTGGTGGGGCGGATGGTGGGAGCGTCTTGTTGGAATGATGAAACAAATTTTAAAAAGAATTCTTGGACGAGCCAGTTTAAACTATGAAGAAATGTACACAGTTATGTGCAATTGTGAGGCTATATTAAATGATAGACCTCTCACTGTTGTGTCCGCCGATCCAGATTTTACTGCTCTAACCCCAGCACATTTTCTAAAAGAAATCGAAACTGACAGAATGCCCGAAATTAATTTGAATATGGACTCGGATAATTTACGACGAAGGCTACGTTATATCCAAAGTGTACGCGAAGCTTTTAGAAAAAGATTTCGACAAGAATATTTGGGAACTCTTCAAACAGCCAAGCCAAGAACTAACCGGATCAGTTGTGTTAAGGTTGGTGATATCGTTCTCATCGGTGGTGAGGACAAGAAACGATTAATCTGGCCCCTTGGTCGTATAATGGAATTGCTTCCAGGTGCCGATGGAATAAGTCGACGTGCAAAAGTCAAAACCCAGAGAGGAGAACTAGTTAGAGCACTTCAAAGTCTTTATCCGTTAGAAGTTTCTTCTGTAGAAGAAATTCCAGCAGAAAAGCCATGTAGCAAAATTGTTAGAGAAGGCATTTCTCAGAGAACTATAAAACCTGCTAAGGAGAGCAGGGGTGGTGACGTCGTGACTAATGACTCTTCATTAGTCACACGAAGTGGTAGAAAAATAAGACTCCCTAATAAACTGTCTTTGTAAAAAAACCTCTAACTGTTTTATAACTTTAGCATATTATTGATTTTAAGTTAACTTTAAAATTATCATTAACTTAGGTGGGAGGATGTCGGGAATTCTTTAAATAATTGGAGGAAAAATGTTGCAAGTTGAGGGGAAGGTCCAGTTATTTATGACCATCTGTAAAACATCAGTTCGGAGGGGAACTTGCGTTGTAACCCGAACCTCACTGTAAACGGGGAGATGACGACTGTTTTTAGTCAGTCCCTCGGCCGTTAAGCTGGAGTTGAGACCAGTCGAGTTTTGTGCGAGTTTTGTATTAAATAAGAGTTTTACAAAAATCAATTGAGTTTCTATACTGTTTATTTTTCTGGACTGTACAACAGTTGTGTCTATAATAATCTTTGTGTTTAATTAAAATCGTTCCGGTTTAAAAATCTTGATCGTTTCTGGATTAGAGGATAAATTCTGAGTAAAAACATCTACTCGCGTTTTTTGATTTGAGGTTCCATTATTAAGATATAACGCGAAAAAGTTTTGTGATGTCATTTCCGGTTCAGTCAAAAACTATATTTAATATATGCTTATTTGTATTTTTAAAATCATCTATAAATTTTACCTGCTTAAAACTATCCTTAAAAAATTTAGAGCATCGAGAACAAATTGTTTACTAAAATAGCAACCGATTATTTAAATGAAACGTAATTGTTTTACAAAGGTAGAATTCATTTTCGAACATTATCATTTTTGAATGCTAAATTGCTATGTTCGAAAATAAATGCTACCTTTGTAAAACAATTACGTTTCATTTAAATAATCGGTTGCTATTTTAGTAAACAATCTGTTCTCGATGCTCTAAATTTTTTAAAGATAGTTTTAAGCAGTTAAAATTTATAGATGATTTTAAAAATGCAAATAAACATATTTTAAAAACAATTTTTGAGTGAATCGAAAATGACGTCATAAAAATGACGTCATTTTCGATTCACTCAAAAATTGATTTGATTTGAAGTTCCGTTTAAAAGATATAACTTTTACACGTTATATCTTTTAAACGGAACTTCAAATCAAAAACTGCGAGTAGATTTATTACTCAGAATTTATCTTCTACAAGTCTGTAATTTTTGGCACAACCTTTTTGAATTACCCTCCACCCTGTATAATATATATATAAGATCGGAAGAGCGTCGTGTCGGTTTAACTGGCTTCTACTTTAATCGGCCACATTTTCGTCTAGAATGAGTGAAAAGAGAAATGAATAAAAAAAGAATAATTCATTCGAAAGGAAAAAAAAGTTTTAAATTCCGATAAAGTATGCCGAAATTCATTTCTAATTGATGTGTATAATTCTTATGAAAAATGGAGAGATTTGCAAAAAATAAAAATAAAATAAAAATAAGATCAGAAAGATAAATTAGAAAAGATCAAAGATAACTGAAATTTACTGATTTGATTTAATAAATCTTATATACAACCAAGCTATAGGCTACCTAACGGCGGCCACTTTTAGAGTTGATCAACACTATAAAATCTATAATCAACACCAACGATCTAAATATATACTGGATAGACCACTCTAATAGCAAGCTAGTAGTCAGTTGCAACAATGGCCAATACCCATGGTAGGGGTCAAATAGAAGATTGAAGGATGGAGTTCAACCAAAGTTCAAAGGACCCATTCCCGGACCCCTCCTGAAAACCTGAAGGTATGGGATACGTATCCTCCAAGCTGGTAAAGCCAATGTTTTACTACAAGACCATGCGGCCTACGATTTGGTCCAATAGGGGCCGGATAAAAGGGACTCTACTGTATATAAACGAATTCGCTGTGTTGCTCTGATTAAACAAATATCTATCTGTTGAATACAATTTTTATATAGTAAAGTATTATATTTTTATTTTTTAGAGATAATTAATCAATATGCTTTTATTATAAAATTTACATCAACTATTTTTAAAATAATCTTTTTAATAAATCAGTTCTATAAATTAATTAATCGCTATATATACACGGTGGCTAAAATGTATGGAAACGGCTAATATTTTGAAAACGGTTTATCAGAATTCTTTGAAATTTGGCATGATGCTAGGTATGCTTACATCCTACTATCCCTGTTTTTTTTCAACTTTATATCGTCATTTGTTTTCAAGATCCAAGACAAACTTCACTTTTTTAAAAGGGCACTAGGGATTAATTTGACCATACTTAAAAAGAGCATTTCATCCTGAATTCAGTGATATAGCAGATGCCTATCTTTTCTTTTAGGAAAACTCAAAAAGACCTATGTTGACTTTAACGTTCATGGCGATAATTCACTGCGATCGCTGCTAATGTTTTGGGGTGGCTGGATCATCAGGAGCAATGGGTCGATATTCTGCAAAAAACATTGCAAAAACTTTAATAACTTACTTGTCAGTTTTGGAAAATGATAATAAAAATAACAGTCAGTATCGGATTAAGACCAGTTAGGCCCCGGTCGCAGAAGAAAATATTGGGCCCCTTAAAAAAAGAAAGAATAGAAAGAATAAAAATACATAGTGACCATATTTTTAAATAAATAAAACATATTATATACTATTTATATTTTATTCCAGCAAAAATTCAATATAATATAAATGTATAGAATTTTACTTTAAACTAAAATATGAAAATATTTAAATAAAGTTTTTTCTAGCTTTTAGTTTTTCAAACTTGCCAATTAGCTCTTCACAATCAATACTTTCAAGTAAATCGCTCTCTGTATATAAAATAACTATGTTATTTAATCTTTCCTCCGACAATGAATTTCTAAGGCAGAGTAACTGGAGATATGGCTTTTTTATTTTTTTCTAGTAGGCTATCACTATACCTAACCGAAAAACCTC
Organism: Olivierus martensii; assembly: GCA_000484575.1. Taxonomy (NCBI): domain Eukaryota; kingdom Metazoa; phylum Arthropoda; class Arachnida; order Scorpiones; family Buthidae; genus Olivierus; species Olivierus martensii. Next base: position 16,320 of record AYEL01067459.1, read on the forward strand.
ACTACCCAAAAGAAAATGATACAAATATTGAATAAAATAATGTCCAAGTATTGAAAAAAAAACAGTATTTTCTTCCAAGAGAGGCTTGGAAAGTACCTGGAAGAAAATACTGTTTTCTAATTATTTGCAAAATAGAATACTATTCCATTTAACCCACACCTATTGGGCAATATAGAATTTTACACCTTTAAATAATTTTTCAAATTACATGATAGATATATAAACAATGGCAACCATATTTAAATATGTTATATGGGAATATCCATAGAAGGTAATTAGCACATGAGAAATTATATATGCTTTTTTAGAATATTATAAAAACAAAATGATATTCCATAATACCCCTAGTTACTCTAATTTTTTACTCCTTTTATACAAGAAAATGAGCCTTCCCCGATGCGTTTGAAACTGGCACGGTTAATAAAATTTTCATACGTTAATTGTATGTCATTGTATTTGGGCTTTGATTGTTAATGAAAATAAGCGAATATAAACATACTATCAGGTTTTACTATTGATTGAAAACTTGTATGTAATTATAATTGCATTAGAAAAATGTGTAAAGTTGAAGTTTTGTGAGCCCTCAGAAGTCGGGGCCGCGGGCGCGTGCCCGGTGGGCCCGCCTTTAAATACGCCACTGTACTAAACACTGTGTGACCCGCGGATGACGGAATGACAAGTCAGCCGGATGGCTGCGTGGTAAAGCTGTGGCTTACCATCAAAGATGATCCGGGGTCCCACTCTTCCAATTTTTCGGGAAGGATCTGGGCCCGACCCGTTGAAACCCATCCTTCAATCTTCCGGTTCATCACATCATGAGTATTGATCAGCATGTGATGATGGCGGCTCTATAAGTGGCCGCTGCCAGATAAAAATATTCCATGAGGATATTTCGGCTTAACTAACCTAACGGAATGACAGGCTTAGGCCTTGCGTGTTCGTGGACTTATGGGTAAGAATGAAAGAACTGTAGTTTTTCCCGATTAAAATGAACTCGGAGACAACATAAAACAAATCAAAGATTTATTAAAGAAGGTAAGAAAGAGATTTTTACAATCTTTTTGTCTTAGGCAACCATACCTGGTTGAGGTCAATAGGCTTGAAGATCTCTACCACGACAATGCTATTAATCACTTCCGAAAAATCCTGAAGGAGAGAGAAAAGCAATCGAAATTGGACAGATTCTTTAACGAAAAATAAACATAATAGATGAAAATGCAAGACTATGTATGTATATATTATTGTTACTACATATAAATAAACGTAGTAAGAAATTATATAATTTTTTATTTATGTTTTTTTTTTTCGTCTCTCTGGAACGAATTAATCAAATTCCCATAAAAACCTATGGTAAATCGATGATCGGTTAACGAACAATTCGGATAACGACCATTGTCTTGGAACGGATTATGTTCGTTAACCGATCACCCACTGATACATAGTATTTTTTACAAAACAAATTTTTATGACAAAATAAAAATAATTACCTAATTACCTAAAATACAAGTTTTTATTTGTGTGCAAATATTAAAATATTAATAAATTTGAATAAAACTGAATGAAGAAGAATCTGAAACAAATATACATTACATTGAAAGTACGGTATCGGCTGCTTGCCTATATTGTTACGATAGTACCGGACATTTTGACATTTGCCAGAACGCTCTTATAGCCATTCCGCCCCTGCATGTAGGCATACTGGCCATAAGAGCATGCTATGTCATCATGCATAAGAGGGTGCTATAAAGAACTTCTTTTGACAAACACTGAAGCTCGAACAGTATAAAAATATACAAATATATTTTTCTAACATATTGAGTTATAAATTGACTCCTAAAATCGTGAAGTCCGGAGCAGCCGCCTCTTGTCTCCCTCTGATTATATTCATTTAATAACTTTAACGTAAAAAAATATTCTCTGTAAATAATCCTAGTAAATTTTAGAAATATTACTAAATTCGAATGAAATGATTCGGATGGTCGCGTGGTAAAGCATTCGATTATCGTTTTGGAGATCCGATTCCAAGATCTATAGTTTTTCAGAAAGGGTCCAGGCTCAGCCTGTTGACCCCATCCTTCAAGTAGAGTTACTAGACGGTTGACCTCATCATGGAAGTTATCAGCCAGTGATGGCAACCACCATAATGGAGTGGTAACATGGCGGTTTAAATGAAACTAGTTAGATTAATTTCAATCAAGGAAGTTTGTTTCAATTAATCGCCATATCACACAGAATAAGGAAGTGATTCTAGCTTTTTCCATCTTTAAAAATTATGAAAATATAACAAACAAAAATTTGAAAATATAGACTACCATCAATGTAAATGGATCGGTTGAAAAATGTACTAAATTTTTATATGTAGCTCGTATACGTGTAGATAAACTTTAGCAATATTTTATTTTTATTTTTATTTGACTTTTTCATGCCCAATTATTTAAATATAAAATACTTTTTACAGTAAAAACAACGGTTTTCAGATATATATATATATGTATGTATATTATATTAAATTTTGAGATTAAAGCAGAATTTCGAAACAATACTTTGGAAAACAATTAAGTTAAGAAAACAATAATTCGAGAAAATTTTTATTTGTTTGGCTGGAGGTACAAGAACTGGGGTTAAATTAATTCATGAATATCATTCTTTGGTCCGAAGATTTTGGGAGACAGGTGGAATTTATGGTGACGAGTATTTCCTGGCAAGTGAGATGTGGTGCTTTGCATTGTGCCAGGAGATGCGATAAATCGTTCTAGTGGGCAGGAGTTTTTCTTAACTCGCGGGAAAACGAATCTCACAGGACCGGGAAGGGTTGGCAGGCAACTGATATATCGGCTCGTCAACCTATGTGAAACCTGTTTTCCAATCGAATCGTAATTAAATTAATTTTTTTTATTAATTTTAATTCCAAATTTTTATAGCTTTCTATTTTCTAAATTTTAATTATGTAGGTGTTTTGCACAAAAATCTGTGTTTTTTGTAATTAGTTTAGGCTATTTGTTGGCATAACTGGCTGTAAGGAAGAGAGACGATTCCATCAAGAAGAGGTGCTGGATCTTCGTCGGTGTCGTTCATCACGTTACATGAGTTTATCTTTGATGTCGTTACAGTGCCCCGTTTTGTCATTCTAGCGTGCAACGCTGTTTTACTCTGGCCGTATTCTTGTAATTTTTCCCAGTCAGTGTTTGGGATTTCTATTTTTGGCTTAATTACGGATTAGTCTTTTTTTGTGAATTGCGTGCTAATGTTAGTTCGGACCTAAAGAAAATCACTGCGATGAGGATGTTAATCCAGTTTTACTCATAATGGGGATTCTGTCTATCCATTATGAGGTTTCTGGAAAAACAAAAAATCCGCAAAAAAGGGTGAGGCCTTGACGTGGCTTTGCGGCTTATGGTGAAATAAATTCACTAACAAACATCACCCGGCAGAAAAATGTTTTGAAATATTCAAAATAATGTTTTTGAATTAAAAATATTTTGAATATTTAAAAATAATTCGAAGATTATTATTCATTTTTGCATTTGCTCAGAACTTGGAGAAGAATGTACTCACCTGTGGAACTATAAATAATTCTCTTATTTCAGATCCATTTATAAATTTTTAAGTGAAGTTATGTATTATATTTAGAATATAATTATTAAAATTAATTGAAAAATATTGAAAATTTCATTTGTTTACTAAAGTTCTACATTAGAAATTAATAAAATGCATAATTACGAATTGCTAATATATTTTGGATAATCACATCAATGAAATGAAAATTTTATTCAATTTGTTTATCCTTTCATATAAAACTTACTCTAGCATAAACCATTTTAATTCATTGATTGAAATCATTAAGATTTAGACCAAATAATCGACTTTCTTATTGGGGATTTCTACTTAAATAAAATTGAGGAAAAAAAAATATGGTGGAAAACCTGATTTTAATTCATAACATATACTGTTTGATCATGAGGGATTTTAGTTTATCAATATAAGAAATATTGACTATAATACAATATTTTATAAAATAATCAATTTTATGTATTTAAACAAAAACAAAATTGTTATATTTATCATAATTTCTTAAATGTAGGTACAATATAACTCAATCATTTTATATGGATATATATACAGGGTGAAGAACAACTTCGTCGTAATATTTTGTGTGCTGATAGGGGACCTCGAAGCAAGTCGAAAATGTCTAATGAACATATGGTCTAAATGGCTATCATTCTTCATCTTTTAAGTAATATGGAGGTAAATGGCATCATTTTCGAGTTATAATGCTTTAAAGCTAGCCAATCATCATCGAGTACACAAAACCGTGTCCAGTTGCCAAGACGCGTCGCATTGCGTCGCTTTCCTACTGACTACCGGCGAGCGACACAATGCGATGCTTAATGGCAACGCGACGCATCGTGACGTTTTCTAAAATAAATGGTGATTGGCTAGCTTTAAAGGGTTTTAACTCGAAAACAGTACCATTTAGACCCTATGTTCATTAGACATTTTTGACTTGCTTCGAGGTCCCTTATCAGCGCACAAAATATTACGACGAAGTTTTTCTTCACACTTTATGCATATTTATAAATAATATAATTTACTAGTGGTTTCCAAACTTTGTTACTACGTCTCCCCTAAAACAAATCTTGGTGCCCCCTTATTTCATTATTTTATAAAAGTAATACAGACACACGTTTCATGCAAAACTTTAATAATACAAAAAAAGGAATAAATAAACACAATTCAATAAGATTATCAATTACGTTAATGTAATTGGCAATCACTTTTAAATTATTTTTATAACAAATAATAGTTGATACAGCGCCCTCTCACTGGCGTTTGAATTTGACATTATTTTTATTGGTTATTATTGCTAATAGTTCTAGCGGCTGTTTTATAAACTATGCACTTGCAAGCGTATCATTTATTAGCGAGTTTGCGCAATGGTATTTTCCGTTATAAAAAGACTTGTTATAACCTTACAGCTTCCATAACGTCCTAAGCATAACGGAAGCTTCCCGTTATAAGATTACATTATAAAATAAAGTTATAACGGTAGCCAATCAAAGTAATCGCTCCCTTATTAAGGAAGCCAATAAGAATTGTACCTTCATGTAAATAATATCTACATTTTAAATTTAAATAACGGAATAAATAAATAAATCACCTGAAATGATGTCTATCAACAGTTTCGAATCTCGTGGGCAATTGAAGAGCATTATATAATTGTAAAATATCTGTTTTTTTTTTTCAAATGTAAAAAGATGTCTAAAGTTCGAAAGTGGTATATCATTTATATTAAAGATCGCTCTTTCATATAAATGTTCATGTTCCTTAGCTGCTCTTTTCATAGCTGTAAAAATAAAATAGTCTTCTAATGCATCTGGATCAAACGCCATCATATTATATACATCCATGTTTGTTTTTTT
>AYEL01067467.1:0-59953 GCA_000484575.1 Olivierus martensii
CAGGCCATGGCATAAGTTGTTCGTGAAAATGTGTAATCAGCTTTCTCCGCCACAAATCAAAGAGGCAACAGTCGTAAACAATGTGCTCTACAGTATCGTCGTCACCACAATTACAATTACATCTAGGAGATGCCAGAATTTTGAACCTGTTCAAATAAAAATTTAACTTCCCATGCTGTGTTAAGAAAGCCGTTAATCCGCGATGAAAAACCCCAAGGTTGACATTTAACCGACTATTAAGACTAGGAAAGAATCTATGAGTAAGCTCTCCCTTATTATCAGTCTCCCATCTAATAGAACAACTGCTCTGTGATCCCCTGCGTAGAAAGCCTTTAACATATGTAACCGGTAGAGTATTATAAAATGTGTTCTTGTTTAAATAAGCAGTGCGTGCCAGTGTGTCAGCTAGCTCGTTACCATATAATGCAGAGTGTCCCTTAACCCAACAGACACAGGTCCCATTTAGGGTTACAGAATTCTGAAAACGCTTAAAAACCTCAAAAGCAAGTCTCATTTTAAGGTTAGGATGCCTAATGTACCGTATTTGCCGGCGTATAAGACGCACTTTTTTTCTTTGAAAATAGGTCTGAAAAACGGGGTGCGTCTTATACGCCGATACTCAGTTTTTGATTACATTCATTTCTGGAAATTTCCTCTATTCGGAGTTATGCGATTTCTTTCTTGTTTCCTTGCGGAGTGTGGGAATATTAGTTACGTAGAGTTCAATGAATGCGCATGCGCTTTCATCGACGATCACAGCTGGGCCTAGCATTTCTCAAGTTTGTGAATGGGTCAAAGCTTCATGGGATGCTGTGAAAACAGAGACAGTGGTTAAATCATTTAAGAAATGTGGCATTAGTAATGCAATGGATGGTACAGAGGACAATTTGTTGTATGAGGACTCAGATGCTGATTTAGAAGAGGTTTCAAGTGACTCTTCATTTAACTCTGGAGATGAGTGTCTGGGTCTTGACGAAGAAGATTAAAAGGTGTTCTTTCCCAGATAGATTGGGTATTTGCAGAAAGTATTTGCTGTTTGTATTACTTTATATTTAAAATACTGTAAATTCATTATAATGATCAGTAATAAAGTTTTATCCTTCAAAAATGTGTATAAAAAAGAGGGTGCGTCTTATGCGCCGGTGCGTCTTATACGCCGGCAAATACGGTAAATTCAAAGCAGAAAGAAAATCTTTTTATGAAATTGCAAAAATTGTTGGATAAAGCTATTCAATCATACAAAGAGTTGTGAAAAATTATTATGAAATTGGATTTTCAAAGTACCATTCAGCGCATTCTAGAATTTTCACTCAGAAGAGAGAACTATAGTATGTAAAGTGAAGATTAATCTGGGTTAAATACATCTAGAATTACAGCTGTAATGCTGAAAGAAGTAGGGAAGGTATCTGATCCAAACAGTATTTATAGAACATTATAAAGGAATGGATATAATAATTGCATAGCCAGAAAAAATCATATATTAATAAGGAATATCAACAGAAAAGATTGGAGTTTTTCATTAGTGCATGAAAAAATGAGTTCTAGTCAAAGTTATATTTAGTGACAAGAGCAAATTCAACATTCATACTAATGATGGATGGGTAAGAGTCTGGCAGAAGCAAATACAGAACTTGAAAAACAGAGTCTAGTTGGGACTATCAAACATAGTGGAGGAAGTATATTAGTTTGGGGATGCATGTTAGAAGCTGGAGTAGGAAATTTAATGTTTATTGAATCTACAATTAATTGCTTTGATTATCTTAATATTTTGAAAGAAAATTTAAAACAGTGCACAAAACTTGGATTGGGAAATTCTTATATATTCCAGCAGAATAATGATCCTGAAAATAATTTTTACATAGTTCAAAAATGGTTATCATATAATACTCCAAAACAGTTATATACATCTCCCCAGTCTACATATATGAATTCCATTAGGCATTTATGGATGAGCTATCTTGAAAATCCAAAAATGAATTATAAATAATAAAAATGAGCTAAAACAAGTATTGCAGAAAGAATAGGATCTTATTAAACCTATGCCTGAAACATATCAAAAAATTTGTGGATTCAGTGTTCAAATGAATGAGAGCAGTTATAGCTGCAAAAAAGAAATGCAATTTCTTATTAATACAAATATTTAAATTGTTCTAAGTAAATTGTATGTAGACTTTTTTAATAGAATTTCTTGTTATATTTAAAGATTATGCTTCTATTGTTGTTTATTTGAAAATATTTTGAACTTTGTTTTTTGATTTTACTAATCATAAAGAAAATAATGTTTTGTTTTTCATTTTTTGTTTATTGAAAATTTATTTTTATTTTGAAACATTACTGCAAGCTTATTCTTTTGGGTGTATGTATATGTTTTTAACTGTGTTTGTGTGTGTTAAATATATATGTAAAACAATATAACACACACACAAACACAGTTACATTTATTATGCAACATATTTTATTATGTTAATATATAACCACATACTCTTATTTACCACACTTATGCTGGAATGTTTCATATTTCATTTTCTACACAAGCAGGATGAATTTTTAATTTTTATATAAATTGTGATATTTTTATTATTTAAAATATCTGCTTGAAATTTTCAGAATACAGTAATCACTTAAATTTATGATGTGACATTATTCAAGACAGCATAAATCAAATCAGATTTTTCTATAAACATAATGTTAAAATGAAGTGATTGTTTTTAGACAAAAAATTTTGACTAAGAAAATAATATATACTTATTGTACTTATGAAAGATTTACAAAAATATGGAATCTGATAAATCAAATGACAGTTTATTTGAAGTAGTAGTATTCTCTCTTGAACTATAACCAGGACATATAGGATAATCATTAAAGTCCAATAATAAAAATTGTGATGAACAAATTCTTAACAATATAGCTTAAATAAATAGACTATATTGGCCATATGGAAATGCTTTGCTTTCTACTCTGAAAGATCTGGGATTGATTCTTGAGTTCCATCTTTCGGAAAATTTATTCATGGAATCCAGGCCTTGGCTATCCACCACTGTCTTCCAAATCTAGCTGATCCTTCTGCAAGAGTAGGTAGCTTGTAGCATGCCTCGCTTCATCCTGCCACTTAGTACTCTTCCTGAATGGAAAGTGGTGACCTAATAAGGTCACCACTTTCCATTCAGGAAGAGTACTAAGTGGCGATCACACGAGATTACAGGAAGAGTACTAAGTGTTAATAAACAAAATAAAGCTTAAGTAAATTAAGCATTGAATTTTGGAGATACATTTTCCTAAAAACATATTAACAAAATAAAGCTTAAGTAAATTAAGCATTGAATTTTGGAGATACATTTTCCTAAAAACAAGCATGCATCCTCTTTATTCCTTACCTTGTTGTTGTTGTTGTTGTTGTTGTTGTTGTTGTTGTTGTTGTTGTTTGTTGATCTTTTGAATTAGTCCTCAAGAATCTCCATGCAAGTTCAGTAAGCCCACTTTCCTCAATTAATTTTGAAATCATGATCTAATCTCTGGTTTAAGTTAAAATTAAATTTTTCTAGCATACTTTTCTTTTGAATTTCAGTAAGATCATAGAATTTGAGATCCTCATTAAAGGAATTCAGCATTTTGAAAATATCTTCAGATATAACCAATAGAGCTAAAACACACTGCTTGACTTTCAGTTTTAAAGTTCACAAAATAGCACATGAAGCAGTATAAATATACAGTAGAACCTGTATAAGATGACCACCTCCGGTTCCAATCAAAATTGGTTGTTTGTACAGGTGGTCGGCTTATACAGGTTAAATATAATACAGCATGCTTAAATGAAATAAAACAATTATGCTTTAATAAAATCGAAATGTATGATTTTGTTAAAATTTATAACACACTTTTTATCATTTATTCAAACACACAACATATTTAATTAGTATGGAAAAAACTATCAATAGTGCTTTGTCACATTCCACTTATATTTTTTATAATTTCTACGGAAAAGCAGTGTTTGATGTTTAATTGAGACAACAATTTTTCATTATTTTCAATTGTTTAATTCTTCAATATGTTTCTTACAGTTTCGCTTAAGATTGTGATTTTCGTTGTTCCTCCATTCAGTCAGAATTTCTTTTTGAGAATATTTTAAGGATTTGTGTTTTCCCCACGTTAAATTTTTCTGTTAATGCTGGTTCTTTTTTTTAAGCATATTTTACGCCCCCTTTCCAATCAAGGAGATTACTAAGACGGCGGGCCAATTCCAACCATGGGCTGCACCCACACCTGTGGAGGGGAGATGGATGGTGAAGGATGGGGATCACCAGGCCCAGCCCAGTATCCCGAAAAAATCAGGACCACACCCAGGTCCTCTTGCATGGCACATCAACGTGTTACCATCCGGCCGCCGTTAATGCTGGTCAGAAAGACCTTTCTTACTTCTTCAATCATTTTTATTCACTGTTCTAAATTCAAGGCATTTTACTTTCCGTTTATCCCATGGTTTAACATCACACGAGATATGAGAAATTTTGACATATTTATCAAATTTACCAACCTCATTTGGGAATTATGTAAAATCGCCAGTAAAAGTGAGAAATTTAGTGAAATTTATCAAACCTGTCCTGCAATTCGACAGTTTCTCAGTTCGACATTTGTTCGGTGACGGATTAGTGTCGAGTTGCGAGGCCTCACTGTATTCAGCGATATTTATCAAACTTACCAAATTCATTTGGGAATTATACATAATCGCCGGTAAAAATGAGAAATTTTGACATATTTATCAAATTTACCAACCTCATTTGGGAATTATGTAAAATCGCCAGTAAAAGTGAGAAATTTAGTGAAATTTATCAAACTTACCAAGATGATTACTGATTATTCATAATAACAGGCAATTATGTATAATTACCAATTAATCACCTTTACCGTAACATATATATTATTTAATTCTGAGCACATAATAGGAGACATGGCGAAAACATCCTAGCGTAATTAAGTCTAACATTATGTTATCAGAATATATAGGCTGAGAAAATATTGATCCAATGTCTTCTGTAAACATCTTTTTAACTCTAAGAAAATAAAATAATTAAGAAAATAAATAAGTATGCTTACCACTTTGAAAATACAGTTAAGCAGAAAGATTAACGTAAGGTGCATTCAGAAATTGAATACTACTGATCGGTTAAGTCCATTTTTCGAAAAACTAGAAATAAGTTTGGCATACTATTGCGTATATGACGTTAAGTACCGTCTAAGGCTCCAATTCGTCGCTCCTGCCTGTCTAGTACTCTAATCACTTCTTTGACGTCAGCTGGTAAACATTGAATCTTGCCTTGGCTCTGTTCCCATTGTTGTTTACGATGTAGTCAACTGGATAATAACATTGAATTATTGATCAGTTTAAATGAAAAATTTGTTTTATAAATTTTCATAAATTATCTATTATTTCAGTCAATATTAAAATCATTTATATATCATATCGAATTATAAAACAAAATTTATATAAAGTATAGAAATATAGTATACTTTTCATAATTTCGTTTTTATATATAAGAGAATCCATAAACTATATCACGCTGTTAGGGGTGAAGGTGTAACAGATTTGTGACGATAAATGACCTAGGAGTGGGAAGGCGTCATGCAAATTGTGACGTCACGCTGTAAAAATAGTTAGAATTTTACATTTCTATGATTAAAACTATTTTTTATAAAATATAAGACATCTATGCTTAATTATTAAGTTAAAAAAGATACAAATGTTTTAATAAATACTCATAGATATTTCAAAATATATTTAAAATATTTTAAATTTCATTACATAAATAACATTACATACCATTTTCTCGTCTTAACGATGTTTATTCACATCGTTAAGACGAGAAAATATATCTCAATATCTTTTCTGTTAACGATAATGAAAGAAATCATTAACAATTAATGATCTATAAATGATCTATTAATGAATAAATCTCCAACAAAAATTATCTTAGCAGCAAAAAGTTATTCACAAACGTAATACTCATTATGTGCTTATTAATTAAAAAAAATCGCTATTAAATAATAAAAACAATTTTTTGTTTAGAACTCTTTTTGCTGTATATAATAAAGATTTGGCAGAGTACTTTGTTTACGCTTGACACTGCATCAGTTTCAGGAATCGCTTCTGCGGTGGATGTCAAAATAGACAGTTTGAGAAAGAGGAATGTGTGCGATAAATCGAGATAGTAGTCAGAATTTCACATGATTAGAAATTTCAGTGGGCTCATATCTGTGATGGCAGCGATGGGAGTGACTTCTTCGTAGAAATCAGTCTATAGTTCCGAGTGTACGTGAAACACTGAATAAATTCATTGCTTCGGACATACTGTTGGGGCTGTGATGGTGTATGACGGACATTATGAATCAAATATATCTAGTTTCTTTCTCTTCTTTTTTCTTCCCGAGCCCACTTGATCACTAAATTCCCTTAGTTTTCTCGCAGCTTTACTCTTCAAGATGTCTCTTGATTCTACCGCTCTTTCTTTGATGGATTCACTTATATCCTTTCCTTCCAATGCGTCACTGGCTACATTAATTCCCAAAAGGAGTGCTTCTTTGCCTATTGCTTTCGCATCTTTCATTATAAAAAGCAGCGCTCTTTTACTTATGCTGCTTAAAATAGAACCAAGTCCTCCCTCTCGTTGATACCTTGATCCCACAAAGACAGGTAACTCTCCACCACCCTCTTGCTGGGTATAATATTCAGTTAAGCCTTTTGTGTCACAGCAGTAACGAGGCTTCATCGTTAATGATGCTATCTTTAGTTGTCAATGGGTTTTATTTCGTCAATCCACGAATTAAATTCAGGTGGAACCAAGCTAGCTTACAAAATACTGACTTTTGTTTCCAACTTTTCGTGCTTTCAGAATCTCGTGACTTCGTACCAGTCAGTATATACTTCCTGCAATTCCTGCTCGTAAAATACATTGATTTCGTTTCTGTTGTAATCTTCTATTACGTATACAACTGGCGATCTAGGTATTCTATGTTTTATTGAAAATATTTCTTTAGGCTATCCAAGTAGATAGCCCTTCTGGAAGACAAGTCTAATTTTAAATATTCGAACTTTGATTTAATCAAAGGTAACGCGGTAGCGCTACCTCTAATATACTTGACACATTCTTTTAACATTAGGGAGTGCTGACAGTAGTGTTTCTCAGGAACTACTAGGCCGATTTACTTGAACTTTTTTTAAAATGACCGTTGGGGTGAGTGTAGGATGTTGAAAAAATTGTTTCACAAAACCACATTGGGGCTTCGCAAAGGACCAAAAACCGCGAAGTTTTCATAAACGGCACATTCGGGACTAAATAAGTCGGTCAATATTTCGCAAAGGGCCAAAAACCGCGAAGTTTTCATAAACGGCACATTCGGGACTAAATAAGTCGGTCAATATTACTCGGATTTTGCCGAATTTACCACTATTCGATTTGTCTTAGGCGAACAATGTGATTTATAATACTTTGACCTAAATCATACTGTAAATGTACCATTGCTATAAAGCTATTTTGGTGATTTTTGGATTTAATATTGCTCCGATTTTATTGCTCCGATTTTGACGGTAATGGTAACAATCGATTAGCATTAATAAGCTGAACAATTTGGTGTATAACACGTTGAGATATGTTGTATTGTAAGCGTACTGTAATGGAAAATAGATATCGAATTTTCACATGTTAGACTACCTATACAAGCTACAATTTTTGCGTAAAATTACTGAAATTTTCTGACATTGTTATGCGACTGTAAATCTGGATGGACTTTTTCAGTTTTGAAAAATCTTTTCTAGAACGGATTTTATTCAATATTAAAATCGGCGAAATTTTTCAAAACATCGAGGTTTCTACGACTTCGTGAAGTAAGGCGGCAGGCGGTTCAACTCCGCCTGAGGGCAAATTTTTTCTTTTTCGTTTTTAAGTAATCTAGCAGAAAATTTATTAGATGAACTGAGAAAATGGGAATCAAGGGTTTTCGGCTACGTGAACACGAATTTTCTACAACCGGCGAGTTAACTTATATGTACAGTAGAGTAATCCGACATATTGTAAAGTTTATTCATTAAGAAATTTTGGCCTAACAAAAAGTAATGGACTAGTTTATTAGAAAATGCCCTGAAGGAGCAGAAAAAAAGTAAATATACTTGAGGTATCAAATATTGAAAAGAAGTGTACAAGCATCATTAGGAAACGTACAAGACTTAAAATCAATTTTTAAAGCTGAAATATACTTTAATACTTTAATCTCTGAACCACAGCTGAGCAAGTAGAACGTTATAGAGTTAGTAAAAGCAAGGGGTTTAGTTTTATAAGCGATGATGCTGCGGAATATACTATTTTTTGGTGAAGAGATTTTTTTCAAGTTCAGAGATTAAAGTATACTTCAGTTTTAAAAATTGATTTTAAGTCTTGTACGTTTCGTATTGATGCTTGTTAACTTCTTTTCAACATTTCATACCTCAAATATATTTACCTTTTTTCTGCCCCTTCAGAGCATTTTCTAATAAACTAGTCCATTTACTATTTGATAGTAGCTGTGTAAAATCGCCTCGTACCTGGCCATATTTTAATTTTAAGTTTTTAATTTTAAGAAAAATCACGAATTACTATAATGCTGTTTATAACCACTGATGGAAACAAATTTCCACCTTTTATTATTTTAAACAAAAAATTGTACTCAAAGAAAATTTTTCTAACGGTGTTATAATTCGAGAACAAATGAATGTGTGGATGACTGTCGGGGATTGACATCTGGAATCAACTACCGCGACAGGGGTGCTATTTCGGCGCTTAAGCGGGGACACCCGCGCTAACTTAAATGTTTTTTATCTTGTGTACGCTTCCAACGAACTGGGTCAGAGAACCTGGAGAATCCTGAGAATAAAGTTGGTCGTGACCTCAGTTTTCACTGTGTAAAATTTTTTTTTTTTAATTTATTTATTTATCATTTAATTAATTTTATTTTTTTCATCATTTATCATTTTATCAATTTTATCATTTAATTTATTTATCATTTAATAAATTTAATAATTTATTTTTTTTGAATGAATTGTATAATAAAATTTTATATATTTATACTGTTTCATGTGCTATCTTCAGATATAACTTCCAAATCAAGTTTCTTGCCAAATCTGCTTCTGTTGCATAGTCAGCAAGAATGCTATATAGCAGCAAACTTGATTTGGAAAGAAACAGGATCAATTTTTGGAATGGTATCTGAATCCTGAATAAGCTGTGAAGACAAAGCAAAGTTTTTCCAGATGTTCTTTATTGTTTTATCAGCAGTTCCTGTCCATGAATCTCATATAATCTTTGCTGCTTATAGGATATTGAAAACCTTTCAAAAATCCTTCAGTAACTTTTTCTTATTAAATATTATGCTGCTCTCCATACTGGATACTGAGAAACAAAGCATTTCATAGTCCTTCATAGTCTGTCCATACCTATGGTGAAGTATCCTTTTCTTGTTTTATGTTGCATTTTTCCTGGAAGTAACTAAACAGTGGGGATATTTTATCCATTCAGCTATAACTGTCAGTTATGTGATAAAAGTATTTGTTCAAAGAACTGGGTTAAATCCTTCAAGAAATGTTGATATACTGGATCTGAAATTGAAGCCAAATTCTCCAGGATGAAGTGTAACATAATTCCTCACAATTGAGTTTTTTGCTCTAAATCAATAGAATGATGTTTGAATTTTTCACCCAAAGACCAGAATTTAGTCCTAGCTTGATGAATGAAATTAAGTAGTGATTGGCAACATACGTATATGTGAGATGTAAATTACTTTTAGCTTACATACCAATTTATTGATAATATAAAAGCAATGTAATAGAATGCAGAAATTAATTATCTCACTTTTATTAATGAATTGGGTCTAAGACAATGACAGAAGTATGGGACATAACATGAGATGACATAAATTGAGATTTTCTCTATCTTCCTTTTATCATATATTCTATGATCACAGAAAAATATTTTTAATTTCAGCAAATTTGGCATTGCAAAAGAATTTTATTTTTTCTACTTTATTTTCTTTTTATAAAATCATTAATTTTTGTTAGTGGAAAAAATTTAAGTATACAAACATTCCCAACTTTGATAGGTTCTTCCTATATATAGATAGGAAGAATATATAGATCCATATTTACATAACAATTTCTTAACTTACGAGAAAAATTTATTGATCGAAGCAGATAAAGTTATTATACAGAGATATGAGAAAAGCCATGAAAATACATTTCACAGCAATGTATTTTCCTGGCTTTTCTCATATCTGAATATTTTCTAAGCAAATTTGAAAATAGAAAAGGTATGTTCAACATATTTTCATAGCTTTTGTAAATTCAAAGCTGTTTAGAAAAAAATGTGTGTTTTATATACTTATTAGATTCATTTTAATTAAACTGTCATATTGCATATGGGATATATTGTATCTGGTGATAGCCACTTTTAGAGCCCATCACTGATTAGTTAATATCCATGATGGAGTCAATTGAGAAGTTGCAGTATAGAGTTCAATGAGTCAAGTTCAAATTCCTTCTGAAAAACTGGAGAATAGACTTTAGTTTTCAAGAGTGTGAATCCTCTAAAGTAGTAAATGACTGCTTTACTATGTATCATCCTGGACGACTTATGACCTTATTCTCTAATATCAGTGGTTTTCAACCTTTTCACAATTGCAGACCAGCAAAAATAAAGGAATTATGTTGCGGACCGGTGAACTATCCAGACTGAAATAAAAACCTAAACCTGAATAATATTTTTATTAACTAATTGAATAAAAATACAAATTTATATGACATTATTTAGTGCTGCGTCTGCTGTTGGTTCTTTGTTAGTAAATCATTTATTCGTGGTTGCAGTTTTGTTTCTGAGATGATGTGCAGCATTTATATCCATTCGATTTCTCTGCTTGGTTTTTATTATTGACATGGCAGAAAAAGTCTTTTAACACAAATAAGAAATCGAAAAAACAATTAATAATTTGATTGCTTTATCACTCAATGTTGGATATTCTTTTTTAAGCGATAACGAAAATTGAGACAATGACATCATTTTATGTCTCGAAACTAGAGTGACATCATTAGATAATTCTGTCAGCTTTTCTTTATCATAAAAATCAAGTGCACATGACTGGACATCTTCCAGGAAAAGATTATTAATCCAAAGGTTATCATTATGAGGATCCTCACTTTCAGGGAAATAGTTATTAAAGTTTTCAACTAATGCCCTTAAATGTTCACTAATTATTTTGAATATTACTTTTTGTTTGACATCAGCTGTAGTTAAAAATTCACTCAAAATTGGGAACATTTCTACATCTTTCTTATGTGCTTGATTGTTCCAAAGCTCCAACTTCTTTTTGAATGCATCCATTTTATTTCTCACTGTAAAGATATTTGTATAAGATCCCTGAAGTGAAATGTTAAGGTCATTAACAAGATTAAATATGTCTGCCATATATGTAAGTTTAGTCATCCATTCTTCATTCAACAAAGATTCTATCAAATTGGATTTTTGGAGCATATAAATTTCGTTACCTTTTCTTGCACACCTTTTTGAATTAAGAGAAATCATTCTCTTGATAACCATCTCACTTCGGCATAGAGAAGAACATGTTGGTGGTGGTGTGAATCCATACTTTCACACAATATTGTGAACAGCCTGGAATTCATAGCTCAACTATGAGTTTCATTAACAATCTTTATTACATCATTCATCACTGTGTTTAATTCAGCAGTAAGTTGATAATATTTCTGGATGCACAACTTCCTTTATTTTTGGTACTACTCCAGAATGATGTCCAAAAATGCTCGCAGCACCATCCTTACACACTCCCACGCATTTCTTCCAGTCTAAGTCTTGTGGTTGAATATAATTATTAAGAGCATTAAATATCTCAGAACTAGTAGTTCTTCCAGTAAGACTTCCTCTTCACTATATCTCACAAAACGAAGAAGGGTAGCATGGTTACTTACATCAGTTGTATTGCAAAATATCTAGATTTCTTTATCCCTTCTACAACTTGAATTTCAATATCTGTTGCCATATCAACAGTTCTTCTTTGAATGAGATTATCCGACATGGGTATAGCTTCCAGTTTTTTAATGGATTGAGATCCCAAAATTTCTCGTATGACATCTAAGACAAGCAAGATCTAAGCAAGGTTTTATTAACTCCTCATTAATCGTAAATGGCTTTTTTAGCTTTAGCTATATGGAGAGCCACTAAGTATGATGCTTGAAGTAATGACTTATCGCTAGTCACCATCGTTTTCATTATACTTTTCTGTTTTTTAATTTGATCACACAATCTTTCAAAAAATCTATAGGCTTATCAATAAAATCTTTATAATTCAAATTCAACTGATGAGCAAGTTTGGATGGTTTCATGGCGTCATTTGACAAAATTTTGGAGTACACTACACATAAAGGTCTTGGCAATAGTTCATTGCCTGGTGCTAAAATAAAACCAAACTTTAAATACTCCTTACTGTAATGTCTGACAAAGTTTCCTTTTGACTTTTTAGGTGGTATTGCACATTCCAAAGTATCAACATACGACTTTTCCTTTGCTTGTTCTGAAAGCACTAGTACTTGGCACATTTTCAGAAGCATCACTATTTTGCTCTTGATTATTGCCTTTATTTAAAAAGCTTAGAAGGTTTGCTGTTTGCTTTTCTTCTTTTCCATTTTATAGGGTTTCAAGTTATACGAAACCCTATCTTATACAAAAACTGAATGTTATGCAAAAGCAAATACACGCCTGCTCAATAATCAGTGTTGCCAACAGTGGAGGATGATTTCCACTAAGCTTGAAAAAATAAAAATAATAAAATTTGTAATTAAAAAATAATAATAAATAAATCATACATTTTGTATCAGAAAAATATGCATTACCTTATTGGATAAAGAACAGCACTCTATGCAGTTATAAGTTTAAACATATTTATTTAACATCATTAAATGCTAATGTTTTCGGTGTATTTACACCATCATCAGGCATTTTATACTACCTTTTCATTTGAATTAAGTTAACTGTTTACATATATTGCTATGGTAACTACAACATATAAGACTGCATTCGTTTAAATATTCTACATCTAATTTAAACTTTAAGAACAATTCAAATCTTTAAATTCATAATTACAACTAAGTATTGTTTCTTTCCTATTATGCTATTATACTCAGTTTTGACAGAAGATATAATAAATATTTATACAATAAAATAAACTTAGATAATGTAACTATAAACAAGCTATAATAAAATAAAATAAAAACAAAATAATACAAAATAAAAACCATAAAAGTCACAACAAATGCCATTCATATGTATCTCTAAGCTCTAACAATTGAACAAACTGTAATATCTATCTTACGTTTCAGTCTCTTTTATTCTCAGCTATTTTCTCATTAATATTAAATCCCAGTTAAAGCATATTTCCACACTATAGGCAGTTCCCAGTTTACTTTATCATTAACTAGTTTCTCTTTTTCTGCCCGTTTCAATATCTCTAGTGTTTCGGTTACTACCAGTTGCATATTTATTGGTACCGGTTTAATCTGCTTCACTTCACTCCATTTGATATCAATATCTTTATTATAGGCCTCTATTGCTAATGCTGTGGTTAGTTTTGCATGCTGTATATCTTTCCTATGTTCTTCAACCCTCTTTTTTATGATTCTAGATGTCATTCCTATGTATGCTCTTTCTTCATTCTCCTGCATGTCTTTAAATGGTATTCTATAAACACACCTTCTTTCTTTATGCTCTAGAGGGTCTTTTTCGTTGCGCAATGCATTGAATAATGTTAGGTTTCTTCTCATCGTTAATTGCTTATTATTCCTCTTAGCTATCTTTTTTATCACATTAAGGTTTTTTAGGTGGTATGGTACTGTTAAGAAACTATTACCTTCCTTCCTTCTCTTTCTCTGCCTTCCTAAGTTTTTCTTTACTTGCTTGAATACCTGTGTAAGAAACGAATTATTATAGCCATGCTTTATACCTATCTGTTGGATGTATTTCAATTCTTTATTTCAGATCTTATTATACCATTTTGTATGTTTAACTGCAGATCTAAAAAGTGTATGTTTGTTCTACTTGCTTGTTCGTTCTTCAGTTTTAAGCCATATTGTTCTATTGTTAAAGCTTTCGTTGAAGACATAACGAAAGCTTTAATGCTTAAGGCTTTGAAAAAGTAATTAATTATTGCATCCATCATTTTCTTAACCACTAGTTTTTATTTTTTGGCTATTTTTCTATACTAATATTCAATAAATAGAAGGTTAAGAATATTTAACATAAATATAATATAGCTGTGTTCAGCAGATTATTGAGGAAAAACTATACACCTATCTCCATTCACTTTCTAAGCTTTAGATTTATTTTTTATATCAAAAATTTGCTTTTATTCACATAGTAATTAGATCTTATGACATTTTTATTATGTAAATTAGGGGTGTCCAACTTTTTGGCTTCCTTGGGCTACATTTGAAGAAAAAAAATTGTCTCAGACCGCACATAAAATATATTAATTCTAATGATTTTATTAAATAAAGAATTAGTAAATAATGTGCAATATATGATATCCATCATGACAAATAAGCAAAAATGTTGTGGCATAATAATCTTTAAATTTTTTCGTTCAGAAATTTTTTAAAATCATTGAACAGGTCAAGAAGTTTTAATTACTGAAATAAAAAATATTTTAGAAAATGGAAATAAATGTAGATAAGTATTTAAATAATAAAACTTCATTAACTTCATTATTTTTTTATATATTTTTAATACAAAAGTGAAACAAATTTCTTTTTATTTATTAGTGGGATATTTGATGATGATATGGCAAATTTCAAAACAAAAAATAAGTACATAAAAATCTCAATACTTTAAGGAAGTTTACTATTTTATGTTGGGCTGCATTCACTACAGTGGTGGGCCACAGGTTGGACAACCCTGATGTAAATAATAATAATAATTTATAAAAATTTTTTATCTGTTTTTTTAAATCATTTACCATTGATTGTTTATTATGTTATAACTTTGATCTGATAATAACTGGACTTTAAAATCAAGTGATTTATGGCTACAGGGTGGTTAATAGCAATAAAAGAATAGGTATTTTACAAAAAATTGTTCAGATATTTTTAAAATATTATATTTTTCTCATACAGGTATTTCTCTGTTTGAGTTCTTACTTAATGAGTTCCTGTGTTTGCAAGTTTATATTTCATGTTTTTTAAAATTTATTTTAAATATAATATAAAAAAAATTAATTACAAAAAATAGTGCTAAATATTCATAAATAGCATTTTAAACCATTATATAGTTATACAAAGCAATATGATTAGATTGTAGCAAAAATTATTGTTTTGCTACAAAATTGGAAAAATCAAAATGGATCTGAGTAGTAGTATAGTGTGACATCTGGTTTTATCAGCATATTATATAAATAACTTTCATTCTTGAATTGTACCTAAGACAATAGTTCCTGTCTGTATTAATCTGTTCAATTCTGACAATTAAAAAAAATATTATTATTAACAAGCTAATTAATTAAGCAATTAAGCCTAATTAATATGTAAAAAATTAAAATTGTTATATTTTGCTTAATTTTCATTGAAATCTTTTGAAATTTTTACAATTTATTATGATTTTTGTTCTCTTTATAACAATCTTTTCCAGATGTTTTCAAATTTTCAGAAAATACAAATTTTTTATGTGAATATTTAGTCATCTAATGAAATAGTTGGTTTTGAGAATTTTTGGATAGCAGCTGGTCTTCTAAATGAAACAAGTCATGAATGAAGAAAATCAGGCCATATTTAAAAAAAACATTTATAAAACCAATTAGTATGCAAATTTTGATTAATGGATATTAAGATATTTCATGTAATTAGTTTAAAATTTACATATTTTTTTTTGTTGTTTTAAAGAAATATTTTAAGAAATTGCTAAAGAAAAACGGAGGAACTTACGAGTATTAAAGAAAAGTTTTTTTTTTAATAAAAGAGTATTTATTGTTAGTGTGAGGATCATTTATAAATTTTTGAAAATAATTTATATTTATTGACATGTTTTTTCTTCATTTCAGTAATTTTCATTTCAATATTTAATAAATTTTCAAATTTGTATATTAAAAAACAAACATATGAAAATTGTTTTCCTCTCATACATAAACAGTTATAATATTCTGTTTAATTAGACTACCAATAGCTTGACTTTCACATTACTCTTAATATCACGTTTCTTAGTGCAATCAGCTTTCTAGCAAAAGCACAGGAAACAAGTGGCCTCAATAAAACAATAAAAGTGCCATACCCCCTTTTATTGACAGATCTTTGTTTACATTAATATTTTCTTGTTTTTTAGCAAAAGTATAGTTAAAATGAAATAAAAAAATCAACAGAATGGATAAGTATTCGTTATACAACATATTAATTCTTTTTAAGTATTTTCATAGTCCAACAATCTTGCACGATGAAATTCAGTTGTTCCGGTAGACCCACCATTTTATCTATAATTTGAATATTTTATATATGTAAAACGATCAATTTCAAGATTCGAACGATTTAATAATTAATATTATTTCGCCACATTTGGCAATATTTAATGAGAGGAAATAGAGTCTGAAAGTTAGTCATAACAAAGGATGTAAAATAAGATGAAAATCTCTCTCTTTCTTGCAAGTTCCTGCTTACTGATTAATCACTAATTATTCACTGAATATAAAAGGGAGTAGCGTCCGTTAGCAACAAGAAGTATGGAAGTAGAGAAGTAAGTTCCTGGTAGATCTTGACAGGTGGGGCTGGTCAGCTGTGGTCAGCGCCGGGTCCCCGTCGGGTTCGCCCCGCCCGGGGGACAGACGTTAGACATATTAGCATCATAGAAGGACTGAAGGGACAGTTGGATATTAGAATAATGTACTGGATACAAAAGAAACATCTAACAAGGGGAGGTTCAGACATTCGGGTCACCGATTTTTTTGAAATTTTGCATACCTAAAGATTCATAGAAATTTGTCGACTGCGTTATATAGAAAGTGCATTGTATAAGTACCGCGTTATACGAGGGTTTACTGTACTGTAAACGATTGTTATAGCTAAATAATCATTATTTTATAATTATTATTTTTATTATTAAGCAATCTTGAGTGATTACTTTGTTAAAATAGAGGATAATAAATAAAATTTTAATTAATACAATAAAAAAAATTTCGTTTAATAGGATTAGAAAGAGAGATTATGTTTTGAAATCATAAGTTCAAAAGTCAGTTTTAATAATTTTAATAATATTTTTGTAACCGTAAAATGTTAATATTTTTCAATTAGTTCATCTTCTCACTAAATAATATTCTTCAATATCCTCTAAGTAATTGCTAATAAAATTATGATGACGAGAAAAAATTTTTCGTTTCATTTTTGATATTTAACTGAAGCTTCGAGAATTTTTAATTAATTTCGTTTTGGAAGAGTTTTATAATTTTCCGTCCGAAAACATCGCCAATAAACTGAATTTATATAATGAATTCGATTACTTTTCTGATTTTTCTGTTGATTATAACTGGTGGGAAAATATTTCTACCTAGAAATCAATACGATAAACACGAAAACGTTAGAAAATAAAAATATAAAAACTTGGTAAAAGTCTCAATGATGAAGCGTAAAAAAAGAAATTTTTATAAAAAATAATAATAAAATAATAACAATTAGCCACACTTGTAGAAGATGTCAGGATGAGGATGAAATTCCTCTTCCCATTTTATGTGAATGTGTGGCCCTTTCAGTGATAAGGGCTGCATTTTCCTACACCAGAAGATCTTTTTACAGTCCCATTGAAGAAGATTAAGACGGGACTTCTTATGGGATGATCCTGTTGGGGGTGCACAATAGACTTTTATTGGTATCGCCTCCCTTTTCCTATATTTGCATCATCTACATAACAACTATGTTATTCTTGTTATCGTTAAAAATCATAGTTAAATTACTGCAATGAAGATTTTTTAATCATTTAACTATGCTATTGATTATTATTAATAATAACAATAATAATTAAATTTAAAAGAGCGTTTTTTAATATATAAATACAGTATTGTCCGTTCACGAAAGCCACGCCTAGCTAAGGTGGATGAGTCCAAACGCGAAAGGGAAAATCGAGTCGGTATAATAACGGGGTGGGAATATTGAATTAATATTATATTAAATTCTGTTAATTATACTATTTCCAACGTCGAAACTATAGCCACGCTTAGCTAAGGTAATGAGTCCAAACGCGAAAGGGAGAGTCACAGTCGGTATAATGACGGGTGAATTACTGAATTAATATTATATTAAGTTCTGTTAAATATACTATTTCCAGGTTTCGGTTTATTAATTAATATTATATTAAGTTCTGTTAAATATACTAGTTTCGGTTTCGATTTCGATTTACTTTTCTTAGCATATTTCTGTTATTTTCATCTTAGTGTTTTCGCTTACCTTTTTCTATTTATTATGGCTAGCACAAGTCGCAACAGAGCCTTTCGAAGTGGGACGCGAAGCTGTCATCCCTATTTTGTCACTGGACTCGTTCAGTTAGCCACGCGTACTTGCGTCGATGGTCGCGGCTAAGCTGGACGGACAGTATTTATTTAAATTTTTTATTTTACGATTTTTCGAAGTCTTTCAAAAAAAAAAGCAAACAGAATTTCTTTTATTAATTTAAACAATAAAATTTAATATATTATGCTTTAATCATAATATAATTTTCATATAAAATGATGTCATTTCTTTAAGAAATATATCTTTAGTCAATTGTTGCAGATAGAACAAATGATAAAATAAATTCAAATACAGTGGTATCTCGACTTACAAACTTGATTCGTTACTGTTCGTGGTTCTTAACTCGAAAAGTTCGCATCTTGAAACCCAATTCTCCATTTTATCTTATAGGAAATCAACTAATCCGTTCCCAGATTTAGAAATTTTGAAAACAATAAAAAAATATGCATTTGTGTACAATTATTATTTTTATTTTTGAAATTTTAGGTTTTACACGCTTTATATAAAATTCATCTTCCATTAAATAAATAAATAAATAAATAAAATCAGTTTTCTTGTGAATGGTTTTGTAGTTCGGTTTTCGATTTGTCGTCATCAGTTGATTCTTTTTTGTCTAAAATTAGTCAAGAAAGAATTCGATATAACTAATAATTATTATGTAGATCTTTAATATTAATCAAGAATAAGCGGTCTTGATCACATTAACAGTTACATATATGCATATTTCAAAAAATAATTGAGATATTTTTATACGAAACTTATATAAAATATTTTACAAATATAATATTGAAAAGCACCATGGTTCGTATCTAGAGACCAAAATTGAATATGAAAAAAGTTCGTATGTAGAAAATTTCGTAAGTCGAGGTACTACTGTACTGTGACATCTTTTAGTAATTTAACACAAACCATTAATTATATTAGATAATCAAAGATAAAAAGTGCAGCTGTTGAACTTTTATGATAATCAATATTTGATTTCATGCTGTATTTACTTCATTGGTTTTTGTTAAAACTGTAATGTGTTTTGGAATATATTTAGCTTGCTTCAAATTTTAAATAAACAGGATGAAGAAAAACTTCGTAAAATTTTGTATACTAATAGGAGACCTCGAAACAAGTCGAGAATGTCTAATGAACATATGGTCTAAATAGCACCGTTTTCGAGTTATAACTGTTTAAAACTAGCCAATCACCATCGAGTACACAAAGCGTCACGATGCGTCGCGTTGTCAAGACGCGAGGCATTACTTCACTCTCCTATTTACTACGGGATAATAAGAAGGTGAGCGACGCAATGCGATGCGTCTCGGCAACGCGACAAATCGTGACGCTTTGTATACTCGATGGTGATTGGATAGTTTTAAAGAGTTATAACTCGAAAACGGTGCCATTTAGACCATATGTTCATTAGACATTTTCGACTTATTTCGAGATCTCCTATGAGTACACAAAATTTTACGACGGATTTTTTCTTCACTCTGTATAAACTGGCCAATCACCATTGAGTATACAGCGTCATGATGCGTCGCGTTGCCAAGATGCGTCGCATTGCTTCACTCTCCTATTCACTACCGGGTAATAAGAAGGCGAGCGACGCAATGCTATGCGTCTTGTCAACGCGCACTTCGTGACGCTTTGTAAAGTAGATGGTGATTGATTAACTTTAAAGGGTTATAATTCGAAAACGGTTCATTTAGACCATTAGACATTCTCGACTTGTTTCGAGGTCTCCTATGAGTACACAAAATCTTACGACCGAATTTTTTCTTCACTCTGTACAATCATTGCAATAATTTTGAACTATACCATTTATAAGAGAGTAAGGAAATGTTACTACAGAAAAATTAAACAGAATAATTTGATAAGTATGAAACAATAAAGAGTAAAGATAATAACCTTTTAACCCAAGCCACAGTGCTCAACCATGAAAAAAATAAAATAAAAAACTTTTTATGAGAAAAGAATTTGATTAAGAACGTTAACATATAAGTCAAATCTTAAAAAACTCGATACATGGCTAACAATTCAAAAATATTTTTATTTTTCATAATTATAAATTTTAATAATTGAAAAATATATGTTTTTAATTTTATTTTATAGTTAAAACTGTTTAATTTGGTTTGATAATTAACTTAAAAATAGATTTTTTTCCTAAAAAAAGAACATTTTATAAAATTAGATTATATTAGCACATCAAAGTGTGGTAATGTAATGCTGATTCAATCAATTTCATTAATGTTTAAAATTTACTGATGATATAAATTCATCCCATCCTTAATGTAAAAGTTTTGCTATAGTATTCATAGAATTATAATTGAAAATCGCCTGGAATGTATTTGAAGTAGTTTCATCTTTCACTTTATGTTACTAAAATAAAATCAAACTTTTCAATTAATTTTATATCAGCGGAATATTATATTGTATTTATCTGTAAAATAGCCTATTTCTTTAAATTTACTCTCAATAGAATAATTTATTAAAGTAATTTATCAATGATGCACTTTAACTTTTACAGTTACATAATTTTGAATTTATTTATTGACTTGGACTCACATAATGTAATGAAAATCAAAAACTTCACTTTAGATCAGTGTTTCCCAACGTGATGCGCACGCCCCACAAGAGGGCAATTTGATTTTTCAGGGGGGCAATCGCGAATGAGTTATTAACAATAAATTTTTTTCATTTCTTTTGTTTTTAGGGACAATATATACAGTATATAAATATATATTATGACATACACATTTTAAAAATTAAAATCAGAATGTATAAATCAAAATCAGAATGTACATGGCGGTTGTGAAATTTTATTTGCTGTTTTTCATATTAATTTATATTATTATTATTCTTTTTAACAATTTTTAGTGATTTCTTTCTCAGTATTTCAACTGTCCTTTCCTTCTTTTATTTTTGTCTTTCATGGATGCCATGTTTTTGGAAACCTGTTTAGATCAAGTTAATAGTCTTTTATGATTTTCCACATGAATAAGAGTTCACTTTTGAATAATAAAAATTATATGTCACAGGGGGGCATCGGAATTTTAGAGATGCTTAGGTGGGGCATGGCCAAAAAAAGGTTGGGAATCACTGCTTTAGATGAATCAAATATGAATACGAAATTACAAAATATAATAAATATATTTAATTGTCTCTCTTCTTAATAAATGATATGTAGGATCATGAATATTTTGATCATTCATTTTGATCTTTTTTTCCAATTAGAGCTAATTTTTCTCATCATTAAGTATTATATTTAATGCTAGTATTTCTGGCATATAATTTACTTCTCCTACTTAAGTATGAACAAACATGAAACAATATTTTAAAGCTCACAACTTTATACAAATATCTTAGTTTAAAAATTATAGTATGTATATATTTTTGGTTATGTTAAGGTTAGATTAGGATAGTTAGCAGGAGGGATATTTTATATCTGGTAGCGACCACTTATAGAGCTCATCGCAGGTTGGCCAACACCCATGATGGGGTTAACCGGATGGTTGAAGGATAGAAACCAATGGGCCGAACCCAGTCATATCCTGAAAAACTGGGTGTGGGACAGGATTTGAACCAGGATCCACCAGGGTGATGGACCACAGTATTTTTTTGGAATCAGCATTAAACGATTTTTACAATGATATGTCACATGCCGTTATTATTTGAAAAATTAAGCTCTTGTGACGTCCAATGGAGAATTAATCGTCTGTTTGGATTTCAAATGGAAAAAATGGAGAAAAGTTTTGAAATCATCGTGAAAAAATCTTTAAAATGATATGCAACTTCACATTTATGAAAAACTAGACTTTTAGCCCATTGCAAATTACTGTTTCAATTGATGGAGATCCATCTTAAACCTTTATTGTGATCGACTGAATGGCCACCGATGGAAGCGTATTTTGCTTCCATCCTGAAGAATCTGAATTCAATTCCTACACCTCCAATTTTTTCAGGAGGAGTTTGTATCCTGCTGGTTGAATCTCATCTTCTACCTGATAGCTGATTCTATCAATAGAAGTGAGCAGACATGATGAGTACGGAAATGCCTCGCAGTTCATGGATGGCATTAAACAATATTGAAAAACCTTTGTTATTGCAGAATCTAACAACACAAGTATAATAAATTTTTTTTAATTAATTTTAAATTATTAATTATGCGTTTTAGTTGTGATTCAAAATCTTCCAGTTTTTTCAGGAGTTTGTGTCCT
Source organism: Olivierus martensii (assembly GCA_000484575.1). Taxonomy (NCBI): domain Eukaryota; kingdom Metazoa; phylum Arthropoda; class Arachnida; order Scorpiones; family Buthidae; genus Olivierus; species Olivierus martensii. The sequence goes on from AYEL01067467.1 coordinate 22,765, forward strand.
GCTGGTTGAATCTCATCTTCTACCTGATGGCTGATTCTATCAATAGAAGTGAGCAGACATGATGAGTACGGAAATGCCTCGCATTTCATGGATGGCATTAAACAATATTGAAAAACCTTCTTTGTTATTGCAGAATCTAACAACACACAAGTATAATAAAATTTTTTTAATTAATTTTAAATTATTAATTATGCGTTTTAGTTGTGATTCAAAATCTTCCTAATCTTTATTCCAGTTTTGACTGTTCTTTTTATCAAACTAGAACATTTCGACAAATTTTCAAAGTCTTTATTTTATGAAGAATTATGGTTGTTACAGATGTTTTATTATTATAGTCTCTTTATTTTCTACAGCATCAATTTCCTTCCTATTGTGATATCAAACTAGAACATTTCGACAAATTTTCAGTCTTTATTTTATGAAGAATTATGGTTGTTATAGATGTTTTATTATTATAGTCTCTTTATTTTCTACAGCATCAATTTCCTTCCTATTGTGAGTAAAGAGAAAATTGTATTTAACAATATTGAATCTAACTGGTGAGTAATTACTGGTGAGAATTCATTCTTGATGTCATGTTTCCCTCAAGTCTAAAGAAAGTTCTTATGTATAGCAATTCACCTGGAAAACATTCTTCTCTAATACTGGCTCATTAATTCATAGATAAAGTAGACAATCTACCCTTGAATGTTGTTAGTAATATTGTTACTGCAAGTTTGTCAAATATGACTACAGTTAATATGCCAGAATCATCGTTGTCATTACTTTTAAGTCGAAATCGGTAAATATGTATTCTCCAAATACTCCCAGACTTCTATTGCAATTTATTAATCTAGCTTTATCATCTCGACAATCATATTCTTCAATCAATATCTTTCTTATCCAAATTCTGATAATTATTATATACCACGGGTGACCAAACTTCATGTCACTACGAGCCATATAGGAGAATCTCAAATACTCGAGAGCCGCATTTTCTTTCTGGATCAATGAGAATAGCAGTATCAGTTTTTTGCATTTTCTTTCTGGATCAATGAGAACAGCATCAGTTTTTCGAGTAATCTTAATAAGGATTTCAAAATTTGTTTATTTCAGATGCATTTATTTCGTATAGATACATACTGCTTTTACAATAGATAAAAAATAATTTGTTTAACTGAAATAAGTATTTTTTCGTATTTACTATTGATTTTCATGGTATGGAGCAACACTGAAGGTACCAAAGAGCTGCAGTTTGGCCACCCCTGTTATATACACTTCGTACTTTCTTGCATAATTAAATGTATTTCGTAGATGCCATTTAATACATCAAACTGAAATTTGTTTTCTTTTTTTATTATCTGTAATGCGCATTATATAGTTAGACGAAAGGATATGCTTGCTAAAGATATGGTTCCAAATTAATTCCTATTTGCTCTCAAGACATTGCATTTTTAGATTATCAATAAAGTTGCAGATCTATGTGGTTTCATCTATAAATGAATAGTCAATCAAAAATATTTAATATGTACGAAATAAGCCAAATACAGTACTAAGAAATTAAAGTACTATGTTTGTTATAATTTAAATATTGCTACTTTAGTTGACGTTATTGAGCAACGTTGTTGAGCATCTAAATTGTAATGAATGATTTTAATATTTTAATACTGTAATTAACTTATATTTTATATTATACTTTCTTAGATCATCAATCAAATAGCAGCATCTAAATTGTAATGAATGATTTTAATATTTTAATACTGTAATTAACTTATATTTTAAATATTAGATGTTTTTGATTAAATATAATTTACTGTTTTAGAAGAAAATCGTTTCTAAAGATGGATATTCTAATAACATGTTGTCATTAAAATGTTCTTTAGTTTTAATCCGAGTGAAGTAAAATTCTTAGAGAAACATTACATTTATTGTTTTAGAAAAAAATCGTTTCTAAAGATGGATATTCTAATAACATGTCATTAAAATGTTCTTTAGTTTTAATCCGAGTGAAGTAAAATTCTTAGAGAAACATTAAGTAACATAAATAATTATTTATTATGTCGATTATCCAAAAATTGAATAAAAACTTCATTAACTTCAATAAGTACATAAAATCTCAATATTTTAACAAAGTTTACGATTTTATGTTGGATCGCATTCATTATAGCACTGGGCCGCTGGTTCGACAGCCCTGAATTAAAACGTTGAACGATATGATATATAGAGGAATTTCTAGAGAAGATAAGCAGCCTCTTCTACATCCTTTAATTTTAGCCGATTCAGTCGAAATTTTTAGATTTTAATTGAACTATGATCTATCTATATTTCAAATTTGGGCAATAGTGATTGAATAATGCGATCTGTAGAAGTGTTTACGAAGAAAGCATCTCCATTTCTTTCTTTATTTTGACCCGGTTGCGCTGAAGTTTTCTGGAGTCTAAGTAATCTAAGAAATACGGCATTAATTTATTCTCTTACACCTTTATCAAAAGTTCCGGTGAATATTTCCCATATCACGAAAGTTAATTTAATTGAGGAAAACTGATCCCGATAAAAGATATGTATATTATATACTATGTATCATTTTGTTATCCATATTGCCACCATATTGAGATTGGTAATGTAAAATTAATATAACTGGCGCATTAGCATTCTTGCTTTGATGATACTCGTCTTCTGTGTTTTTAGTTGCATTATTCAGAAAGACTTCTATTACATTAGCTCCTAATAAAAGTCTGCTAACAGATACGTAAATTGTGTAAGCTAAATTCCAAATTTCATCATTTGGTTGAACGATGAGACTTATAAGGTGTTTGTGGAAGAAAAATAGAAAATGACAAGTTTTTATTGATTTTGCTATTTTCAAATTGTTAGGCCTATAGTTCTTTTATTAATTGAGCATTTTTGGACTATTGATGTCTTATTGAATACTTTCTCGGAATATAATTGTCAGAATAATAATATTTAAATTAGAATGAAAGTTACGGCGAGTTGAATTTCGGTCGAAGTGATTCCTGTTATAAAAGTCAGTGATTAATGTACAGTATTTGAGTTAGAAGCCCAAATACTGTATGCCCCTTGTTAAAATTTATAAAAACATATTTTCATAAAAATTCAATCATTCTCATACCCCAAAGGTAATGAACCATGCGAATTTCCAGCAAATAACTAAATATCCTTCTATACTTTATTGGAGAATAAAATCACTGAAACGGCCATACAAACAATACACATAGCAAAAATAATATGTAAAATAATTCTAGCTTACATTAAGTGTAATTTAAATAAAGTATTTAGAAAAAATTGTTTTAATTCTTGAAAATATCTGTCTGTTGAATTACTAGATTATGAAGATATTAAATTCTTAATATTAATATTTTGAATTTTATATCAAGGAAGTGATATAAAATTCAAAGAATAAATAAAAATCTTAACCTTAATCCTTGAATTTAATATCAAGAAAGAGAGAAATTTAATATCAAATTTATTGATATTAAATTCCAATAATTTTTATAAAAGTGTTACTTATATAAAATTTTACAAACATTTTTTTTTATAAGGCGTTTAATATAATTTATTACTCTTAAAAATTTAAAAATAAGATTTATTATGTCAACATCAAGCATGAAGTTATATTAAATGCAAAACAAGAAGATAAATAATTACATAATTACATTTTTATATTCAAAAATATTTTTAAGAATGCCATATTTAAATCTAAGAATCTATGATATATATATTTAATTTACTCTATATAAATTTAATTACGGCACCTTTTCCCGTTAATCTAACAGACGAAGACTCTCCCTGTATCCTGACTAAGGAAGTTACATCCTTAATATAAACGATGCTTCTGTCATCTGTTCGTCAAAGCCGACATTCAACGACTTCCGAAGACGGCAAAGGTCATTCTACAATTCAAAGACTCTATTTCTTCAGGTATTATCCTTACGCGTTTCAGTTAGGGTTTATTTTGGCTAGTTTTTTTGGAATGTAGATCGTTCAAATCTCGTCGTTCTTTATCTCTCATTGTTATTTGTAAATTTTATAGTTTTAGTTTATTTGTTAAATAAATGCTTTATTTTTACTTGTTAAATAAGAGTTGGTCATTATTCCGAACCTGGAGCTCCATGCCACTTACTCATGCAGTAGTTCCAAATTCACTTACTAAATTTCGGTCTCACTGACAATTGACTACAGTGCCACGTTGTGGGATTCTTACACAGTTTTTTGTTGAAAACATCTGGAAACAATTGTTTCCAAATCTTTAAAACTTTTAAGCAGATTTATAAATCATTGTAATTCAGAAAAATTGCATATAAAATATTTTATCATCGCTTCATGGAAAATAATTCAAAATGTTAAACAATAATATACTTTATGAAATTTTGAAAATTTTTATAATTTTATATAAGCAAAATTAATGATTGTGACAATAGTTTATTGAAAAGAATCAGAAGTGATCATTTGTTAAAATATTGGCTAAAATTTTAATGCTTAGATTAATTTGCTTCTTTTAAAATAATTATATTTTATTTTTATACAGGCAATTGCATTACCTCCACTTGCAAGGTGGCCATATCAATATGGCTGGACATTTAGTACGTGGTTTAGATTAGATCCAATCAATAGTGTAAATATTGAAAGAGAAAAACCTTATCTGTTTTGGTAAATATTAATTTTCAGATTATCAATATAGGATTATATAAAAGAATGTAATTAGTCTTGCTAATTATTAAATATAATTAATCTTATTGGATTAATTTTATAAATATTAATTATAATTTTATCATGCTAACATTAACCCTTTGCTCTCCGTAAAAATATTTTTTTAACGTTCTACAGCTATAGCGCGTCCATTTAAAAAAATTATGATTTATTGTTTTTTTATCATAACTTTTTTGCATTTTAATATTTTGACACGAAAAAAATTGGATTTTGTCGGCAATATACCGTACTCTGATACCTTTTTTTGATTTTGGATGAAGAATCAAAAGAATAAAAGACAAAAAATACGAAAGCAATTAGGCCTAATTTGCATACGTAAAAAAAAATACATAATTTTTCAAATTATTCATGATTTCAGGTATCAGATAAAAAAGTTTTTATATATTTACATTCTTGATGATATTCCGCATCTAATAATACCAAATACTTCATAATTCTAAAAACTTTTTTGGATTCACGAACACAATTTATGAACTGAAACATAATCCCCAGACTGTAATTTGATCTCTTGTGTAAACAAACAATCATACTATCCCTCTTGAGGATGAAATACGGTATTCAATCTCAAAATGGCGCATGTTTCTTCTCCTTGATACAGAGCGTCTACCGTGCATGCATATGCGGAACTGCGATCGCAGCGCTGCAGCGGAGATAAATTGAAACGGAACTTAGTTTCTGGACGTACCTCGTATAATGTAGCAGTTAGTCCATTAAAAATTACTCTAATTCACTATTATTCTTTATTATGATGACTTGAGAGATTTGGGATATTAAATTTTTAGTAATATTATTATTATTATTTTAAATTTTTATCTATAGAAAATGGATAGAATCAATTCTGTTTATCAAATTTAAATATGGTAATTTATATATGTATATATATATATATGTAAAGTTACCATAATATCATAATAATTTCAACTTATAATACTATTATAAGATATATATATATAAATGAATAATATTGCCTTGTTTTTTAGGTAATTGTAGCAACAGTGGCTTTTGGTATGGGCATAGATAAACCTGATGTTCGTCATGTGATACATTATGGAGGTATTTATATTATTATGAAAAATTTTTATTAATTTAAAATTTATAGAATCTGAATAAAATTATTAACTTTCATAAATAATTCTATTTCAGCTCCCAACGATATAGAATCTTTTTATCAAGAAGCAGGTAGAGCTGGTAGGGATGGATCCAACAGCAAATGCCAAATATTTTATTCTCAGGGAGATTTTGCAATTTCTATGTATGCTAATTTTGAAATATTTTATTTTTCTTTTGATGATTTTCCTACTAATGATGATAGCATTTGGTCTTAATAATAAAAATTTAAACCAGATTTTAGGTTAGAAAGAATATTTCTTTAGAAAAATTAAATTTTAATAATTTTTACCATATTATAATATAAAGAGAAAATCAAAGATGTGTTTTGCTTATATTAAACAATAATTAATCTATCACATTTTTGAAATACATATTGCAATAATAAATAAATCAATAAACAAAAGAGCAAATTGGATACAATAATAAGATGAGCATAATAAATTATAAATTAAATTTGAATATATATGAGTTTCAGCATGTATAAATTTGAATTTAATTCTTTACATCATGATCAGTAATAATCAGATATTTGACATGTCCAATTGCCATTTGCACTATTGTTTTGAATTTGATTAATTTACTAAATTACTTTGATACAAATGCGTGTTACATTATTAAAAAGAAATATGAACTTTTTAATATTGTAAATCTAATACACTATGTAAACACAATGCCAAATTTTAATCCTTGAGATACACAACAGAAATTTTTAAACCAAAATAAATTTAGATAAACTTGTTGGCCTTGGTGATCTAGCGGTATGACGTTGGGACGTTAGCCCAAAGGTCCCCGGTTCGGGTTGAGGAGGATTTTTTCATCTTCAGGTAAATTAGTCTAAATTATAGTTTAGTTAGTAATTAATAGATAGTGCCACTCATTGGCTTATTATTCTGTATTATTTATCTAAAATTATTTCGATTTAAAAATTTCTGTTGTGTATCTCAAGGGTTAAAATTTGGCATGTTGTTTAGATTATTTGGATTATAATTCCCTTGAAGTTTGATTGTATGTTTGTGCTAATACACTATATGTTTAAATAATAATATATTTTTCCTTTTACTATTAAATTTATATATATATATAAATTTTATGAATGGTTGAAAACAAATTTAAACATAACAAACCACTGATCTCTGCTATTTAATATTTATATTTAATACTATAGCAATATAAAACAATTTAACACTCTATAATATTTTAATAAAAGGTGTTTTAAGATGAGTTCTTAATAGTAAAATGTTGCTTATTTGCAGTGTGTAGTAATGTCACAACAAATGAATCTTTTACTCTTTTCTATATGAATGAAGAATCCCTACACATCATCTGAAAATTCATTTAGTTAAATATTCATGCTCAAATTAATAGGAAAAAATTTAATTATCCTTAACTATTTATAGTTAAATTTTTTTCTTGTTTGAAAGCTTTGTTAATAATGATGATAAGCAGGATATTTTCTCAAAGGAAGTATGGATATTATTGATCTATCCAAGGCTTGTATATATCAGTCATCCATTGAAATCAATAAAAACTGTAAGTGGTGACACATGAAATGCCAACATATGTAGTATTAATCATTTTATTGTCATAGGCAGTGCAGGGATTCTAAACTTCCATTTGTTAATCTAGTATCTTAAAAATCTATTTGTTTCAAAGATGCATCATGTAAACATTTGAATCTTTTGAAAATTATTCAGCTTACAATAATTTATTAAGTTTTATCACTTTTATCAGATTGCCTAACTATAAAAATATCACCTAGTATATATTTATTACTATATTATTTGATTTTGATTTTTTTTATATGAGAATGGACTAAAGATATCATAGAAATTTGCAAAATACATCATTTCGTTTATATTTCAATAAAGAAATAACTATATTTATAATAATTTAATGATTTTATTAAAAAAATAATCCTATTGTCAAAAATTAAATCTGAAGTAAAATATATTATTTGTATATTTAATAATAATAATAATAATATATTATAAATCTGAAATGTCTCTACACATGTGTACACATGCAAGAACAGCTGAATGTATTTTTATGAAGAAACTTTTTTTGTTAGGTGATTTACACAGGAAGATTAAAAGACAGGTGCTGATCATTAGAAATTGATTTTATATAATGTAATTGACATAAATTACTGATATAAAATCCAAGATGGAAGATTAATGCCATTTGAGCAACATCATTGGACTACAGTGACTTGTGTTTCCAAATTCCCGACATTTTGGAACCTTCGGGAATCGAGAATGGGAAATCGTATTTCCCAAGAATTCTCGAGAATTCCCGAAATAATCTTTTTTCTTTAATTTTCGTTGATCATCTGTAATAATGGCTATAACAGTAAATATTAATAAAAACCATAGAGAAGGTGGGGCAAACGGGATTCGTGGACCCAGCGCAATCTTTAGAGAAGGTGGTAAATGAGGTTTGCAATCTTTCAGAGGTTTCGAGACAATCCTATATATAAAAAGTCAATGCAAAAAATGAGTAAATAAAATTTCCTAAATGAAGATAGATCGGAATTTCATGACTAGTGCATCTCTTGCCCTGAGAACTAAACAAGCATCACTATGGTTACATTTAAGGTTTTCTCAAATATATTTAATGTAATTAATGCAAACTTTATTTAACCAAACTTATAGCATACAGTGAGATTTTATGTACATCAAACATATATCACAATTGTCAGCTGAAAACAAACTGATCGAATGTGGTTGATAGTATCGGCAGTTACTTTATGGAAACTATTTATCATGCAAAACAAATATAGTTTGTGTTTATGCGGAGAAATGTTTATTTTCACAGTTCAGGATTTGACTACAGTGTCATATTAGGCAAAGCTACCTTCAGATTTCATTAATTAGTTCACCTGAAGATGATTGTAATCAAAGCTCGGATTGTGAAAATAAATATTTTTTGTGTAAACACAAAGTGTTTTCTGTTCTCCTCGAATATGCTTGATTTACAAGAGCTAAAATTAGCTATTTATGTGCTATTTGATTCTAGTGTCGCACGTTTATTTATAGTGACATGTAATATTGTAACACAATGTAATTTTAGATAATGATAAATAAGAAAAATTTCTAAAAGATACATTGTGAGTAGTACTTTTTTTCCCATTGTAGAGATTACTGGGTTCGGGGATGAGCTGATTTTCCTGATTTCCCAAGAAAAGTTTGTCGGGATTCGGGAACGGGAAAACGAAAAAAATTCCCGGGAACGGGCAGGAAGGAATTCTCGCCTGGAAATACTAATAGTGACCACGACATGTTAGCTGGCTGATATCATTGGATTACTATGATCATGTCTTTGATAACTGAGCAGTCTCAATAGATCATAATAGGCCATATGATTGTTGATGTGACCATTATAAACCAATGAAACTGCTTAGTTACTAAATTAAACTTTGATTAGGCCTAGTGACCATGTGGTACTAGGTGTAATCAAAGTTGTGGTATGCTATTAGAGATATCTAATATATACATATATTTATATATAAATCTAAATATGTGTTTGTGTTTGTGTTTAATTATAAGGCAAGATAGGTTTAATTGATTTTTAAGAAATAACCAACCTATTTTCTAATGTCCCTTAAGATTGTCACTATCATTACAACATGTGAAGAAATGAAACTATCATTGCCATAGCAATGCAACAATTTTATATACAATAATAGAATTTTATAGAAATTTTTGAATTATTTATGCAGCTACTGATTTGTTACTTAATCTATTAGCATTTTTCAATATGTGGTTATTTTATTTTATGATTTTCACTAATGTAAGTTTTTATTATGTAGAAGAATTCGTATTTTAAATTAATTCACATATTTCTTGATGCTCTTCATTCGAGACTATAACTGTCATTTCACATGTTATTTAGATATAAAGTTTTTGTACAGTTTGTATAGTATTGTACAGTTGTATAAATTTCTTAATGTCACGATAAAGAGGGAACACTTTAGGTAGATTAACTCTGGCTACTAAGAGATTGCATTTAATTTGAGAAAATGAAACATTAGAAGATCAAACAAATCGACAAAATTCTAATAGAGAAAGAGAGAGAGAAAGAAGGGAACAATTAATTAAAATTACTTTTTAGTTTTAAACCTTTAAAATAAATAAAATAAAAATAGAATGCTTACAATCAATAAATAATATATTTTGTGAAAACACAATATCAAATAAGAAAAAATATTAATTCCAACTGTTCATTTTATCTGTAAATGGGAAGTCAAGATGTTTAATTAGGAATTATTACTTTTACAAGTATTCTCTAGTTATATAAATAATAGAGTACTTCATAATTATTTTATCAGTAAGATATAAGATATATTAATGAACTTAACAAAAGTAGAAAAGTAAGCTAAATGAGAAATATTAATGAAATCAATGAATTAAATTTGAAAATACATGCTCTATATAAATTGGATTTGCATAAGCAAGGGAAGATAACATTAAATTATAGATGCACACTTGTAATAATTGTTCCCAACAGGAAGGAAATCTCTATATTGGTTATACATAATGGAATTTCAAAAATATTTTTATAACTAATATGTAATTCTTGAAGATAAAAGTATATCCATGATATATAAATACTATATTCTATAAACAAAAATGAAAACAAGAATTAAGTCCGTGCAATGAGATCTTTCAGAACTTTCAAAATCTCTTTTCTTTGCATGTGAAGATCATTTTAATATACATAAGTAGCCTTTAAATTTATTATTTATTTTGTTTACAGAATTCCATAATCAGGTACAGATAATCCTCAATTTATGAAGCCTCAAATTATGTAGTTTCAAAATTATAAAATTTGTACTTTTATAGATTTTATTACTGTTGCAGACAATTTACACAAATTTCTACACATTTCTAGAAGCTTCTATAAATAGAACAAAAGGGCCATCTAAGTTTCTCCCTCTCTGCCAATGAGAAGTGGGTGAAACATCCAGAAACTGACCAACAATACACAAAAGAAGGTGTAATATTCTTTAATAAAAAATATAACAGGATAACTAATGAAATTAAAGTTATTTATAGTATTGTACGTAATCATTAAATGATGGAGTGAACAAGCACATATGTCACATACATAAAGCACAAGAGAGACAACTAGAAGTTTTTATGCTGTAACAAATATGAGCAACTTCCAATGGATGAATCAAAGTGCCTTTGCTGGTTTGATTGTGCAAAAGATATACTACAGTGGAAAACAAAGCAACAGAAATTACAGTAACTCTATAGAATCAGCCAAGTGACTGGAATTGAAACTGGCCAGCAGACTTCAATCAAGACTACATCCACAACTGTTTTCTGTTTATGCCATGTCAGGTACAGAAAAGTGATTTTTAAATTTTATATATTCTATTTTGTAAATAATTGAGCTTAAAGCAATCATTAGAATTTCTACAAGAAGGCACATAAAGTTGCATAAAAGTCTAATAATTGATGAAAAAATTAAAGTGATTTCAGGCAGAGGTTTGTAGAGCTTTAGGCCTTTCACTTTTGACAATTACAATGATGATGAACAATGCTGAAAAAATTAAGCATTCTTATTTTGATATGTCTTGTTTTGGCATCTAATGCCTCATACACAAGGAGTGCCTGTTTTTAACCTTCATTTCATATATAGGATTCCATTTTGGACTGTGTGTTCCAACAGTTCTTTGCAAATTATCATCATTATAACATGGATTCTGCTCATTCTTTACAAATAGTTCTAAAACTATTGACCATATGGGATTTAATTTTATCTGAAATGATGCAGTCTGTTATGAGCAGATATCCTCATTGGTACTCATGTTCAATGCAGAGATGCTATACCATTTGTCCTGAGACACATCAGAACAAAGGGCCACCATCACATCATCATTTATTCTGACTCAGTATACTGCAGATTCTAATTTGGCAAAAATTTTCTTCACATCCAGTCCTGATTAAGATTCAAAAGCTTCTCTCCCTTCTATCAGAAAGGGAATATACTATCAAGTTTTGTTGGGTTCCAGGACACATTGGTATTCAGGGAACAAACTAGATGATGATGCTGCCAAGTCAGTCACTCCTAACTATTGACATATTTTTAAAGTCCTTTTTACTGATTTTAAACCACTTATCAAAGAGAAGCTGAAGCAATTGGGCAGCATATGTGGAATGAACTATTTAACCACAAGCTTCACAAGATTAAACTCTTGGTTGAGCAATGGGATTCCAGCTGCTGCAGAAATATTAGAGAGGAATTCATCCTTGTAAAGCTCCATATAAACAGACCCAATTCACCCATAGGTAAACTTTTAATGGATGAAGATTGATCTGACTATGATCATTGCAATTATGCTGTATCTATCAAACCTATTTTAATCGAGTGCCTGTACTTTACAATGGAATGCTTACTGCAATTTTATTGTTCTGATTTTAATTTCAAGACTCTTAGTGGTACTAATATTAATTGTTCTGGCTTTTTTGCCTTTTTGACTGACATCTATATTTTTAATCTTATATATATGTTTTATTTTACAGTTTGTTATTCATATTAGATTTTTTACACAATTTTATATATTTATTGTTAGTTATTTATTTATAATTTTTAGTTATGTTTGACTTTACCTTTTTGTCATCTGTTTTACTTCTGGCTATTTATACCATTTTACCACTTTTTTGTAATTTTATTACAGAACAATAACAATTTTATAATTATCTTATTTATTTTCTATACAATATCTGGCACAGTTGGCCTATAGATCTTTATGCTATTAAACTCAAAAACAATTAACCAACCAACTGAACAAAAAAATTTTGTTTACTAAATTATTAGAACTATAGATGAGTGGAATTTTTTTTTTATTAGAACATCAGTTTGTTTGACTGTCTTTCATTCTGTTGATTCAAAGGAAATTTTCTTTGTTTCTTATTTTGAATTTAGTATTTAAATAATGCGTATGTTGGGACTTAAAATGATAAAAATATTTTCTGATAAAATGATTTAATACTTATAATTAAATAAATGTTTTAATACTAATATTATAAGTTATTATAATTTCTTATATATAGTATTTTATAAGAAATTATAATAACATAATTTTTTAGAATATGTTTTTTTAATCTATAAATAAAATATTTTTTATTGCTAATAGCTTTAGGGCCAGTTGCACAACTTTTGATTTAATCTGAAGAACAGCTATTGATAGAATAACTTTAACCCGTTCGAAAATCTAAAGATTAAGTACAGGGTGTTGCACGAGGCATAAGATAGCTATCAGCCAGATAGCGTGAAGTTATTTACTGCACTTGTGCTTTACACATAATAACTTGTTTGAACATGAAGGTGCAAATTAAGTTATTTACTATTTTCAATATTAGCAGCTTGGCTTTCAATTAGTCTGTAGTTCAACTTCAGCTATTAGCTGAAGTTGAACTACAGACTAATTGAAAGCCATTGTGTAATTCTGTTGTGTTAAAGATTCATTCAAAAACTACTTTATCTCGGATTTCAAAACAAGTCAAATAGTGGCGCGTACCGGTTTAGATACTGTAAGTGGAAAAATATTATAATTTTATTGTTCATTTTCTCAAAGCCTGCCTCATAGAAGTGCAGTCCTTTTGGAAAGTTTTCTCTACTCATCATCTTTCAATTGGTACTATTTTCATTCATATGGTGCTAACATAAAATTGTACCTTATTTTTCTTTTCAAATGATAATTTACTTTATATAATACTTTTTTTCTATATATGTTCAATATTTATGAAATAAAAAGTGCAAGAACATAAAAATAATAGGATTCTAACATGATTTTTGATAGAGTTTTTTATATTATTTCTGGAACCAATCTTCTATTTTCCCAAATACAGTATATTTTTTCACGCATTTTTCGGAAACATATGTATCGTGTAAAAACAGAATTAAGTGTACTGTATATGATGTATAATTAAACATATACTAGCATAATACTTGAATACTTTGCGATAATAGGTCTAAGTAGATCTGAAAATATAGATCTGTATTTCTGATATGTTATTTACTCTTGTACATCAACATATGCGGTTATAATATATACATGCACATATATTTATATATAATATGTTAATAACAATATACTTTATAAATTTAAAATAAAATAACGGACTTTTGATTTATAAAGTATATATATCCTTTACCTCTGACAATAGCCATAAAATCATTGATTTTATTAAAACGGAACCTCACATGAAAGTTATCGTCATTATAAATGGTAAATTTGTATCTTTTTCAGAAATATCCATTCTGTATTAAGGTAAATGTAATCCAAATAATCTAAATTGAGATCATTTTCAACTTCCGATTCGGAGCTGCTACATCCACCATATTGTTTTGCTGGATAATCTATAGAATAAATTTTAACCCACCCAAAATCGGCAGGTTAAATTAGTCAACAGTTTATCCTAAAGATTTGACTTTGCGCAACGCAACAAACTAAATCTGCAGTTTAAAACTTGTTTTAACCTGCAGATTAAGACTCATGCAAGGATTTGTCACCCATACTCTAAATTCAATAGTTTAATCAAATCAAAAAACAGTATAAAACAGGGTAGTCAGAGAAAAGCATTTTATTCTGTATGGTTTTTAATTGTCCATATGATTTTCATCACTATACTCAAATCAAAAATAGTATAAAACAGGGTAATCAGAGAAAAGCATTTTATTCTGTATGGTTTTTAATTGTCCATATGATTTTCATCACTATGTTATGTCAATGAAGATCTTGAAGATGATCAAAATTGTTATAGAATAAAATGTTCTGTATTCTTTGTTTTAGGCTCTTTTAATTTGTTTAAGACGTTAAACAAATTGCTAAAATAAAATTTTAAATTATACTTTCTGAATGCATATTTAAATTTATCAATTAAAAATTTTGTAAAATTTATACTCAAATAAAAGTTTATTTACTAATATGATATAATATTGTTACATTGTTATATTACTTATATTTAATATTATCATTAGTCTGTGAAATTATACTAATTTGATAAATATTTCTTTATCCACCTATGGTGAGAACTTCTATTAATTTAAGTAGTAAAGTTGCATTTGTTATATATTTGTTCTGTGTTAAGCATCTAAAATATGTTTAAATAACTGAGTTTTTTTAAATATTTTTAAATAATATAATACACTTGATTCTTCAATTAAAATTTAAAATTTATCTTTAAAAATTTTAAAAATTATTTATTTATTTTATTATAATAAATTTTTATTTTTTTTATTAAAGAAATTTAAAATTTATCTTTAAAAATTTAAAAAAAATATTCTTTTTCAGTTTTCGTACTAGTAAAGGTGTAGGCTATTCTGCTCATTTTGTTGGTAATTGTTTAGTATTTACATCCATGAAAGTAAAGGGTAAAGGCTATCAACATTGTGTAAAATATGAGTTTCAACCAAGAAAGGCAAGTAGTTTCAAATTTAATT
The DNA here is from genome assembly GCA_000484575.1 of Olivierus martensii. Lineage (NCBI taxonomy): Eukaryota > Metazoa > Arthropoda > Arachnida > Scorpiones > Buthidae > Olivierus > Olivierus martensii. Next base: position 38,035 of record AYEL01067467.1, read on the forward strand.
TTGAACTCATTATATATAACTTTTAATATATATATAATGTATATATGTATATTACAGCCAAACCTTGAAAATCAGACAATTCATGAAATGTCCAGTCGTTTTACGTACTGGCCATACTGTTTGATCAGTGTCCAAAAATTTTGTATTTTATTCTGATTTCAGTCTGGCCAACCAGTTTGCACTTTGGCAAGAGGATTCTGATCAAAGTCAGAAGACTATTGTTATAAATTTTACTTTATAAATAAATAAATTAATTATTAGTAATGCATTATAAAACAAACATACAATCCAGACTTCAAGGGAATTATAATCCAAATAATCTAAACAACATGCCAAATTTTAACCCTTGAGATACATAACAGAAATTTTAAACTGAAATAATTTTAGATAAATAATACAGAATATTAAGCCAAAGAGTGGTGCCATCTATTAATATTTATCTAAAATTATTTTGGTTTAAAATTTCTGTTGTGTATCTCAAAAGGGTTAAAATTTGGCATGTTGTTTAGATTATTTGCATTACAAAAGTTAAAAATTTTCATTAAAAATTATATTTATGTAAATATGAATATTTAGCCAGCTCCTTTAGATATAACTTTTATATCAGAATTTTTTCCAAAAATTACATATATCAAGGTAGACTGACATCAACAAGTGAATAAAGTGTAAATTGGTGGTTCCATTGTATTAAAGATTAATTTTACAAAACTGTCTTGAAAATTACATTAGAAAAAATCTTCTTTTGAAAACTCATCTGTTACATGTCTAGTTACAATTGTTTAGAAAGATCCATATTGTATTATAACATTTTGATGTGATTATTTATTTTACATTTTGTAATTTAAATTGTATGTATAATTGATTTATTTCTTAAATAATAATAATTGATATACTGATACAATTTCAACAATAACTTCACGATATCAGAAATCTACATAGTGCATATTTTATTTGATTTGCCAGATACATAACAAATACAAAAACATTGGCAGCTCAGATACATGCATCATATATACATGAATTTCAATGTTTAATTTGGTCTTTGCTACTCAGCACTAACCAAAGTTCAAAATGAATTGTGTGTCACATTTATATTTTGGACATTAGTTGATCAACTCAGCCAATGTTTGAAATGCTTTGATATATATATATATATAGGTGCTCTTCCACTTTGATGGAGCTATGTTTTAATGATACTATTGTATAATGTTTGAAATGCTTTGATATATATATATAGGTGCTCTTCCACTTTGATGGAGCTATGTTTTAATGATACTATTGTAGATTAAAAAAAAATCATAAGTCAAAAATGATCAACAATGGTAGTAATTTTGGTAGTAATAACAGACAACGAAAGACTTCATATTCCAAGAGATAAAATAGCCTGAATTTGATTCTGGAGCCTTTAAAATGGGAAAAATCACCCAGAATTGAACCAGAATCATTTGGATTGGTCCAAAATGTTAAAATCATCTGGAATTGAACTGGGATCCCAAGATATTAAACAATTGCTTTACCACACAGCTTTCAGCTGACTGAAAATTTTTAATAAAACAAAAAATATCTCTATCTAATATGCTATGAAAATAGTCAAGTTTGAAACATAATAAGGGCAATTGTAAGATCAAATTATCATAAGTTGAGTGATCATAAATAGGGAAGAGCCTATATTCAGATAGCCTTCAAGCATTCCAATTTATGACAATGGGGTTTGAAAATTCCCAAAATTTATGGATTTCTCACTATTAATGTTTATTAGGACACTATTATCTTTAGCTTTTGCATGCCAGCAATTAATAAAATAAAGCCTAATTAATATGCAAAAAATGAAAATTATCATATCTTGCTTAATTTTTGTTGAAAAATTTTGAAATTTTACAATCTCTTACTTTTTTATTCTCTTTCTAACAATATAAGGCTTTTTTTATTTTATTTTTTTTAGAAGTTTTTGTTCTGTGTGAGAGATTGCTGAAAACATGTATTTTTTATATGAAGATTTATCCATTGAACAAAATAATTGCTCTCCTTGGTAGCATTGGTTTTCTCAATAAAATAATCATAAAAAACAAAAAAATTGGATCATATTTTATAAAAAAAATCAATAAAAAACAAATTAATATGCAAATTTTAATTAGTGAATATTAATTAAGATTTCAAAATCAATAATTTCAATAAACTAATATTTCCTAATTGCTAATGACTACAGCACTTCCTGAGTACTCCTGACCAAGACTTCTACCAGAAAATTAATTTCCAAAACAATGGTTCTAATACTATAACAATCAGAATTTAAAGAAAATCATGAGCACAAGTTAGATATCACAATAATAAAAATATGTTAATATATTCAATTAGGAATAGAATATCTACCAAACAAATAAATTAAATAATAAAAAATAACTTATTCCACAAAACACACAAATATGTTAACAAGCTTTATTGTAACAATAATAAAGCATAAACAAGTTAGTAAAATAACTTGTTTAATTATCTATCAATCAAAAATCCAAAAAACAATAATAAAATTATTAAATAACAATCCAAATAACAAAAGAAATCTTTAATTAAATTACTAAACCTTTACTCACACTACAAGAAAATAACTGGTTGATTGACAATATCTAAATCATCACTTCAATTCTATTCACTACAAACTCAGTCAAGATCAAAACTCTCCTTATAAGTAATTTACATGGTAGGGGTACACTCAAGCTCATTTACATAAATCTATCAGATGATTTCTATTTTCTCTATTCATAGAATATTACTGACAATTATGTCATTCATCTTTACAATCACAATATTTAATATTATAAATATAATGTTTTACAATTCCATCCAAAAGTGAAGATTTTTAACTTGATTAGAAGACTTCTATCTGGCAGTGTTCTGTGATTAGATGATATCAGGACATGCATCATCAAAGGTGAAACCATTGTGTTTCTTATCATCAATTTTGAAAGTTTGAATTGGAAATGTAAGTATCTTTACTCTTAACTTAAATAAAAAATCCAATAAACAAACAAAACAGGAAATAAGTAGATATAAAGAAAAGTTTAGGTTTGATTCTTCACAAGATATGTTGTGTAATTATTTCAAAATTTATATAAATTTATTGAAATATTGTCATTATTAATAATAATTTATATTTATTGATATGATTTTTTCTTAATTTCAATAATTTTTAATTTAATATTTTATGCATTTTCAAATTTGTATCATCTATAAATTCTAAATCTAAAAACCTAATGTAAGCAAATAAAAAAAAAATTGTCTCATCTCATACGTAAACAGATACAATGGTGCTTTGATGACCATTATTAACCAAACCATATTAACCAAAACTGTCATTATCCAAGGTATGATTCTCCATAAGATTTAATTGAAAACTGATTAATTTGTTCTGGCCCCTCCCCACAACCATAGTATATATTAAAAATGCAGATTAAACTCATTTAAAATGTTCTAAAAATATGGTAAATATCATTTGTTTGCTACAAAAAAAATTAACATTAATAAAACGAATTGTTCATGAAAACAGTTTTTAATTATCAATTTTCACCAGAAGGAAGGACAATTAGGCTAACTTCAGAGTTTTTTGACAAATGGACCTGTAAAAAAGGTCAAATTGTTTGCTTCTGCCTCTTTTTTAAAATGTTTCTGAAAAGCTGCATCGACTTTTCATTAAATAGATCTGCAGGTCTGATAACCTCAGATTTGTTTGGATTCAATTTCTTAGCAACATTTTGAACTTCCACTTTGTCAAAACGTTTTTGATTTCAGCAATTGTAATTTGTTCTTTCTCTCCATTCTCATCTTCAGATGAAATTTCCATTTCCTTTTCTTCACATTGCTTCTTATGGCATCTCTAATAATTCTTCCACATTGTCTTCTTCTACTTCCAAGTTAAGATCATGAGCACTTGCCACAATATCCTTTACCAATAGAGGCTCACATAATCAAGAATCATTAACCAGATCCTGTGTCGTTAACCAAGAGATTTTTTTCTTACAGCCATTCGTTGTTAACCAAGTACATTATTATCTGAGGGCATTTTTAACCAAGGCACCACTGTATAATATTCTTTACTTTGCTTTTATTGAACTCTCCCTGATGCTTGACACTCATTCCAGTCCCAACCACACTTTCTAGAAATTAATAGACTTGGCATGAAAGTGCAGGAAAGGATTGGTGTCAATAAAACAATAAAAATGCCACGTCCCTTTTGATGATGAATTTTTATTTTTTCATTTTTTTCACAAAAATACAATAAAAAATAGATAAAAATCAATGATTAATAAAAAATATTGTCGATTTTAATAGAATTAAGCAAAATTTTAGTATTACCTATAATAATTTTTAAATCTTAAGATTTTATACTTCATATTATAAAAATATTAAGTTTTACAAAACGTTTAGCTAAATGACTTTGTTTCAATATATAATTGAAACAGCATAAACACAATAATCTAGAGTATAGAAGAAAGGAGAGGAAAAAGTGAATTTTCTAAAAATATTCAATAAATTTTCATAAAAACCATTTAAAATAAGAAAATTCCAGAAAACATAAGAAAAGCCAGAAAACATTTAGAAACCATCATCAGAAACTTATTATGGTCCTTTTTTTGAAAACCTAAACACAACTGCAATAAAGTAATTAGGACCTTCAAAATTGCAGTTATAAAATTCTATTGTTTGTCCCTGTCATGGATGGCAAATGCTGTCAATGGCTTGTAAAGGCTAAATTAATAAACATAATGAACACAAAACTACAAGACACAAAAAAAGGATGTTTTCCATATATCAAACCATTAGGTTTCGGGCATGTACTCTGAAATTGCATTGATTATTCATGGAATTTTTTGAGAGTATCACCATTGTAAGTACGAGTGATCATAAATTGAAGACTACCTGCATAATGAAAATTTGTTTGCTAAAAATGATCAAAAATCTATTCATTTATTATACAGTAATAATAAATAAAGTTCAATATTTTCAACAGCACTAACCAGCAGTCAAGAAAAACAAGTTTTATTAATTAAACATAAAAACGTTTTCGGTATATTTCTTATACCATCCTCAGTTACAAGCATTTTAGAATACAACAGATTTTAAACAAACATTCCAAAATAGAACGTCATTACACATTTCAAAGATTAACAAAGCCGAAGAGCATTTCAGGAAATAATATAGTATGACATATAGACTGTTTAACAAAATATTACGTATTAAAATACAGCTTAAAAATTACAATGTTAATTAATAAAATATTAGAATAAATAAAACAATAATAAACATCTGGTACATAAAATCGGATGCTTAAAGTCGCATACTACATCTACGGATCTCATATCTCCAGGCTTTGGAAAACCCCTCTGCTTGCTGAGAGTTGATGACCGGTTCTTGTTCTGCTGCTTTCAGGATTTCTACTTTCTCCAATGTACATAGATCTCCCTGGTCTTGCGCTTTTTTGGTAATCCTTGCTTCATCCCATAAGACTCTTATGTCTTTCTCAAAGGCCCTTTGGGCTAATGCTGTCGCAGGGACGCGTTTCAGTATGTTGTTCTTGTGTTCATTTAGCCTATCCCTAAAGTTCCGTTTCGTGGCGCCTATGTATACTTCTCTTCTCCGGTCTTGTATGTTGTCGTCAGGGATCCTATAAACACCTGAGTCTAGTTCATTCTTCCTTTTCTTTTTATCGTTTCTCACTAGACTAAAAATCGTTGGTGGTCTTTTGTATGTGCACTTTGTATTATTCTTCTTTAGGGCTTTCGCTAGCATCCTATATTCATGGGTCTTATATGGTAGAACTATCCTCTTTACTTGCCCGGGTGGGTTAAGTGACCTTTCATCATACTGGACCTATGCCACATCATAAGAGTCCTCTCTAATCTTATCTCTCTGCTCGAGGTATAGTTTATGCATGAGCTTATAACTGTATCCGTGTCTGGCCCCACTTTGATAGATTCTGCTGAGCTCAATCTTCAAGTAACTATCACTGCTACAATGAGTGAGGGCACGCCTAAAATAGGCTCGAAAGGACGCTTTCTTATAAGACCACGGATCATATGACCATACTGGTATCAGCACAGGTGTGTTCGTAGGTTTGACAAAAACCGTGGTTTCTATGTGCCCAGTTCTAAGCATAATTCTTATGTCTAGATAATCAATGGTTTCATTATGTTCATTTTGTGAGTTTTAACTTTAAACCGTATTCGGCTTGGAAAAGTGTTCAATTACGAGTTCACTCATACTCTGTCTCTCCCACATTATGAAAATATCGTCCACGTACCTTGTGTACATGCGCATCTCGTTTCTAATGTCAGAATGTAGCTGGCATTCTACCTCCCGGACAATAATTTCTGCCAATACTCCCACCATCGAGTTCCCGATCGGAGCTCCTTGCTTTTGCTAATAGAACATGCCCTCAAATTCAAAGTATGAGTCATGGCATATCAGGTGTGCTAACTCTCTAAGCACCTTAGGGTTCCGTTCTTCTTCTCGGGTGTGCTTCAAGAGGAACCTATAGAACATTATACAAGCAGCATTGAGGTTCAACGAAGGGTATAGTGATTCAAAGTCTAAAATAGACATAGTTTCAGTGCCTTTAATTTCTAAGGGTCTTAGTTTCTCCAAAAATTCTCCTGAAGATTTAATAGAATAGCCGTAGTTATTTAATTTCTCATTACACCACAGAGCTAAGTCCCTTTCTAGATAAAATGTGGGAGAACGTCTCTTTTTCGACAATCGGTCTAGCAGATACTGGATTTTTATGGGTTTTCACGTACGCAAAAATTCTCGGACAAGCCGGGTTATGCACTTTCTGTTTAATGAGAAACGATGGGAGATTAGGTCTTTTAAGCAGTCTTGTAACTCTGCTGGCCATTTTTAAAGTCGGGTCACTATTTAATTTATTTAAAAATGGCCAGCAGAGTTACAAGACTGCTTAAAAGACCTAATCTCCCATCGTTTCTCATTAAACAGAAAGTGCATAACCCGGCTTGTCCGAGAATTTTTGCGTACGTGAAAACCCATAAAAATCCAGTATCTGCTAGACCGATTGTCGAAAAAAGACGTTCTCCCACATTTTATCTAGAAAGGGACGTAGCTCTGTGGTGTAATGAGAAATTAAATAACTACGGCTATTCTATTAAATCTTCAGGAGCGCCTAGTGGGATTCAAGATATATTAACCTACAGCTGGAATGGGTCAAACTTTTCTGACCCTAAGCCCATTTGGACTCATCCACTTTAGCTAGGTGCAGCTTTCATGGATGGACAATACTAAGAATATGAGGACATTTGAACAAAAACATAAATTTTTATATTTTAAAGTTATACTTAATAGAATTCTGCAGATCAGTCTAACATTGAAATCTATCATCTTGCCACTTGCTACCCTAGCAATATAACTCAACATATATAAATCTACTCGTTTGGACTCATCCACTTTAGCTAAGTGCAGCTTTCATGGATGGACAATACTAAAAATATGAGGACATTTGAACAAAAACATAAATTTTTATATTTTAAATTTATACTTAATAGAATTCTGCAGATCAGTCTAACATTAAAATCTATCATCTTGCCACTTGCTACCCTAGCAATATAACTCAACATATATAAATCTACTATATAAGTATCAAATATATTGCTAAATTGTGTCACAGAAGTTATTTCATATAATGTCATCTATTGACATCTTTATATATAAGCTGAAATATAATCAAAACCTTATTGATACTGCATTTTTTAGCATATAATCATTAAAAACTCTAAAGCACTAAGAAGCAGTCGTAAAGTTTTAAAAAGACTTTAATTGGAGTAACATTTTCAGCAATCACTTGCCATCTTCAACTCATACATTACTTTTGAATCTTTTCGAAAGTAATGTACGAGTTGAAGATGGCAAGTGATTGCTGAAAATGTTACTCCAATTAAAGTCTTTTTAAAACTTTACGATTGCTTCTTAGTGCTTTAGAGTTTTTAATGATTATAAGCTTAAATATATAATAAAAAAGAGTTATTGTGGTAATTTTTAATATTTTTTTAACTTTCAAATAATAAAACTTTCAAATTGTGATCTATTTTAATAATGCTGTTTACTGACATCTTTTTATTGTTAGTTATGGGGACATTCAGAACAGCTAAATCTGCTATTGAACATCAGAAAGAATATAAAAAAAGGAATCATGCATCTATTGAATTAGGCACAGGTGATATTTTTACAAGTAAATTACTATTTATATTATATTGATGATAATTTCAAATGATTTTAATTTTTGAAATTACAATCAATAAATCAGAAGGCCAGAATTTTGATAAAGTTAGAATTTACATCAATAGACCTTATTATTGAATCATAGACAGTTATATGTAGCATTATCAAGATGCTGATCAAAGGAAAGTATTAAAATACAGTGTCTAGAAAAAATGATGGCACAACTTTATAAATGTTAAACCAAGACAAAAATAGATACCATTGAAAGAGATCAACCTATAGATTCAAAGTTTACAAAAGGATTAATGGTCAAATTGTACCATTTTCAAAATACAGTTTAATAGATTGCTATATAATGATTTATTCACTAGAATTAGAGAATCACTGTATAAACACATGATTGAATATGCAATTAGTAGTCACATTGTGTTAAATATTCATATAAAAAAATATATACTAATATATTCCAAAAATGGCACAAATTTAATTCCCGGTCTTTTTGTAAACTTTGCTGTATAGATTATCTTGAAAAGTATCACTTTTGTCATGGTTTAATATTTATAAAGTCTTACCATTATCTTCTTATATTTATAATATGAATGATTTCATAACAAAAGGCAAAGTGCTCAGCAAGGCATAATGAGCATAGTGGAGGTTTAGCTGTCTTAGGCTGTCCAATCCTGCTGAGTAGAGTCTCTAGTACTTTTTAATAATGTTGTTATGGCAGTACTTAGCAACAAGTGACAAGATAGTAGAATTTAATATGGGCCAATCTGTAGATTCAAGTAAGTATAAATTTAAAATATAAAAATTTAATTCTTTGTTCAAATGCACTTATATTCTTGTACTTATTCATGATTATTTTGTATTCTGTCAATTAAAGAGAACTGAACAAGACAAAAATATTATTGAATTGTAAATTTTATCAGTATTCGTTAAATTTTAACCTATTAAAAGATTATTTTTACTTAGAGCAATACACTAAATTAAAGAAAACTACTTGAACTTGCTTACTTTCCTAAATAAGTAAATAAAACTCAGCCCTAAATAGCAAGTATAAATTTTTTAATATGGTATAACGTTTTCGAGCCATATTAGGCTCCTCTTCAGTACCATACATTAAGCAAATACCTTTGGAATTTGCTTAATGTATGGTACTGAAGAGGAGCCTAATATGGCTCGAAAACATATTAAAAAATTTATACTTGCTATTTAGGGCTGAGTTTTATTTACTTATTTAGAGCAATACTTTTTATTATGAAATAAAATATTATGTTGTAGATATGCTGGTTTGATTTACTTTTGGCACATAATTTTATTTTGTTATTTTACTATAAATTATTAAATTCTTTAATTTATATTTCAGAACAATAAGACTTTACCTGACTATTTAAAGAAACATCGACTGTATGGGAAAGGAAAGTATGTATAATTACTATAATAGATTTTTAGACATTTTATTTGAATTCAATAATTTTAGCACATCAAGCAGGAAAAACAATATTCTCATTAAAATAGTAAAATAACTTTTATTTATAGCACTTTCGGCTCTATCGAGCCCTCTTCAGTAATTAAATTCAAATCTCTATACACAGTTAGAACTATACAACGTTTATTCTAAGTTCCAAGATTCTAAAATATAATTCAAAGTTCTATCGAGCCCTTCTCAGTAATTAAATTCAAATCTCTATAAACAGTTAGAACTATACAACGTTTATTCTAAGTTCCAAGATTCTAAAATATAATTCAAAGTTTTATAAAATTTTATAAAAGTTCGTGGCACGTTCGTTCAAGTTTAGATGAATGTCATATAATCATAGTCACTTCCTTATCAATAATTTATACCATTCCCTTTCACAAAATAATAAACAGTTTTTTCTTCTTATCACATTCATCTTTTATTTTTAAAAAACTTTGCGGTTTTTATTCTTATAATAATGTTTCTACTTTACGACAGTATTCCCATGCCAAGCTTATTTTTTACGGTTCGTTGTAGTTAATTACGTTCAAGCCCGCAGCTCTGTTATCAAATATTTCTATTGCCTACGTTTTGTTTTTTTATTCAGTATGCTTGTCCACATTTTCATAAGTATGTTCCGATTGTACCTATGGGCTTCCGCTTGTCAAGTAATCCAGTTTATCTCTTCATTAATACTTTCCCATGTAGAGCAACGTGTGGGAATCCTATTCAAGAGAGCTCTAAAAGTGGCCATTTTTATATGCCATGGTTCTCTCGATTTTTTATGAATAAATAGGGGAACATTTGTGTCTTTATGCTAGACTTGCATTTGGTATTCTCTCCTAACAATTCTTATTTTTAAATCTAGATAACTTATTTCTGCTTCATCTTCTCTTACTTTTTTAGTTTAAGCCCCAAACTCGGATCATCAAAGAACTGTTCTATTTTTGTATTATCACTTTCCCTCTCTCTTATAATAATTATATCATCAATATACCTTCTAAATAGTCTCACATTTGGACCGAGTTGCCATAACACTTCCATTTCTTTCTTTCGTATCACTAGTTCTGCCAGAATGCCCGCTACTGGGCTGCCTATCAGAACACCAGTTGTTTCCATGTAAAATTACCTTTGAATTGGAAATATGCTTCATGGATTAAGAGGTGACAGAGGTTTCTTAGCAGCTCAGGGTCGGTTTCTTGATCTGGTAAATTTTCTATAAGCATACCGTATAACAGTATACATGCTGGCTCCAATCTTATTGACGGGTATAGAGCCTCATAATCATATATTTCCATAATCTCATTCGGGAGAGGGCCTACCTCAAACAAAACATCAATAAACTGTCTAGAGGAAGTCAGCGACCATTCATATCCTCTCTGTTTTTCTTTAGCCTATTTTGCCAACGCTTTCTCTACCATATATGTTGGGGCATCAGTTCTTTCTACCACCAGTCTTATCCCTATAGTGTTTTGTGTGTTTTAATAAAAGCAAACATCCTAGGTGGCTTTGGTGATTATACTTTCATTTTCCTTAAAAACTTTGGGCATTTCTTTGATCTCAGTATTCTATCAAGTTTTTGAACTATTCTTTCTGTTGAATCCTCCCTCATATTAACCATACCTGCAGTTTGAATATAATCATCTATATAATTAAAGTACAATTTCTTTTTTAATATTACAACTGCTTTGGACTTATCGTCCCTTGCACAAGTTATGTCATTATCTCTAAGCCATCTGGCTGCTCTCTTCACTTTCCTGTAAAAGGCACTCTCTTCTTTTAGCTTCTTCTTATCTTTCGCTGCATTCATTGCCATTATCCACTTAATTCTTTTTGTTTCTATATCATCACAGTCCTTTAAAATTGGTTCTAATTGTGTTGCTATTTTTTTCCAGTTCCATGGTTCAACAGCTATTTTATTGGAGCCATAGGAATATACGTCTTTAACAAACTGAGGCAGGTTGATATCTCCTATAATTTTAAAAACTTGAGGCATTCTTTCTCTTCTATTATTGTTGATCTGATGTTTAAATAGCCATTTTAGTTTTTTAATATATGGTCTATGGGTCTTATTTCTATAAGCATTTGTTGAAACATTGTATTCAAAATTAGAAGTATGTATATCATGATAGTTTAGATTAAGTTTATTCATGTTATTTTTAAAAGAGATCCCTTGTAGCATCTACAATAGCAGCCCCAACATATATGGTAGAGAAAGTGTTGGCAAAATAGGCTAAAGAAAAACTGAGAGGATATGAATGGTCACTGACTTCCTCTAGACAGTTTATTGATGTTTTGTTCAAGGTAGGCCCTCTCCCGAATGAGATTATGGAAATATATGATTATGAGGCTCTGTACCCGTCAATAAGATTGGAGCCAGCATGTATACTGTTATACGGTATGCTTATAGAAAATTTACCAGATCAAGAAACCGACCCTGAGCTGCTAAGAAACCTCTGTCACCTCTTAATCCATGAAGCATATTTCCAATTCAAAGGTAATTTTACATGGAAACAACTGGTGTTCTGATAGGCAGCCCAGTAGCGGGCATTCTGGCAGAACTAGTGATACGAAAGAAAGAAATGGAAGTGTTATGGCAACTCGGTCCAAATGTGAGACTATTTAGAAGGTATATTGATGATATAATTATTATAAGGGAGAGGGAAAGTGATAATACAAAAATAGAACAGTTCTTTGATGATCCGAGTTTGGGGCTTAAACTAAAAAAGTAAGAGAAGATGAAGCAGAAATAAGTTATCTAGATTTAAAAATAAGAATTGTTAGGAGAGAATACCAAATGCAAGTCTACCATAAAGACACAAATGTTCCCCTATTTATTCATAAAAAATCGAGAGAACCATGGCATATAAAAATGGCCACTTTTAGAGCTCTCTTGAATAGGATTCCCACACGTTGCTCTACATGGGAAAGTATTAATGAAGAGATAAACTGGATTACTTGACAAGCGGAAGCCCATAGGTACAATCGGAACGTACTTATGAAAATGTGGACAAGCATACTGAATAAAAAAACAAAACGTACTGATGAACAACCAGATGATTTAACAAACTCAGACGAGCAGAATAAAACCATATACGGTTGAGACAAATAGGCCATCAATGTCCTGAAATACAAGTCAATGATAGAGAAGGCGGCAGGTAAAAAGATAGTTCTATCGAGGAGGAATACCCTCTTTAACTTAACAACGGATGACAAAGATAGAAGAATGCCATTAGATATGCCAGGTATATATATAAAATTAAAATAGATAATAATGATACTAATAAGAAAGAGGTTTACATAGATTCAACGATGAGATCCATAAATAAAAGGCTCCGGGAGCATAAAGCAGATAGCGAGAAAGAAAAAGGCACTATTGTATTAGCGCAGAGGTTGATGGCCTATAATGCTATACCTAAGTGGCAAGAAGCTGAAGTGGTAAGTATCATAACTGATCCAGAAAAATTAAAAATGGCAGAAGCAATAGTAATTTTTGATAACAGAGTTGCGGGCTTGAACGTAATTAACTACAACAAACCGCAAAAAATAAGCTTGGCATGGGAATACTGTCGTAAAGTAGAAACATTATTATAAGAATAAAAACCGCAAAGTTTTTTAAAAATAAAAGATGAATGTGATAAGAAGAAAAAACTGTTTATTATTTTGTGAAAGGGAATGGTATAAATTATTGATAAGGAAGTGACTATGATTATATGACATTCATCTAAACTTGAACGAACGTGCCACGAACTTTTATAAAATTTTATAAAACTTTGAATTATATTTTAGAATCTTGGAACTTAGAATAAACGTTGTATAGTTCTAACTGTGTATAGAGATTTGAATTTAATTACTGAGGAGGGCTCGATAGAGCCGAAAGTGCTATAAATAAAAGTTATTTTACTATTTTAATGAGAATATTGTTTTTCCTGCTTGATGTGCTAAAATTATTGAATTAATAGGAACAAAGCAGTGTAGTAATATGAGTTATAATTTTATTTGAAAACAAAAATATAAATTACCATAATATTATAATTTAGTAGATTATATTTTTGAAGATGTCTTTTCCCATCAAATGTTAAATATCTAATAGATTATGAAAGTATTATGTTTAATTTCTACTTACAGTTGAATGTTATTTATCCAATCATCTTAAACCATATTTAGTTTGGATATATGATTTTTCTGGATAATTAAATCTTTGATTATCCAGAAAAATCAAAGTTCAAAAAGTTTATTTAATGAAAAAAGATAAATTAAATTAGCATTAATATGAATACTTAATAGAAATTTTTTATTTTCAGGCACAAAACAGAAAACTGGTGGAAGGATTTTTGTAAGTATTTGTATATTAATAGTATTTCTGTGCGTAAAGACATTATTTAAAATTTTATATTCCAAAAATTAGAGAATGTCTTTAAACATATCATTACAGCTAGTATTTAAAAAATATTGTAATATTTATTGTATTAAATATTTTAAAAATATTTAGGAAGTCTCTTATTTATTCAGTTAATTGATTTTAAAAAATTTTTTGTATGTTGAAAATTATGTAAGGTCCAATAATACCTAAATTTGATATATATCAATCTGTGTGCATATTGATAAACAGATAAAATTAACAAGCATACTATCAACTTAGATATGAAAAATCTAAGACTATAAATGATAGTTTATAAAAAAAAAATAAAATGTAAAAATAATTTTATTTTTACATTTTATAAAATCTACAAATAGAAGAACTTAATGGATCTTGAATAAATCTCTCTCTCTCTCTCTCTCTCTCTTTAAAACTGAAAAACTTGAGTTAAATTGAAAACCTACTATAACCAAACTCAAGCCAAATAATCCTAGCACTATTAATGTTTTGAATAAATTAATTTAATAATTTGACTAATTTAGACTAATGATGACTCCATTTATTAATTAATAATTAAACTACAATTCTGACTAATTATCTGAAATAACAAATATATTCTACTTGAGATAAATTAATCAAGTAACTTATCTGAAACAGCTGTTCAAATTGGGCATTAAGAATGAATTTCAGATGTTTAATCAGAATTATAATTAACTATTAACTAATAGATGGAACCATCCTTAACCCAAAATTAATCAAATCATTAAATTACGATTAATTTTTTGACTAATTATTACTAGTTTGACTACTCTTTGATTATTATTCCTATAAAATGCTTATTTATAGTGAGTGATCATGATTTATGTGAGGAATATATTCTTGAAGTGCATGTATAATTTGATATTCATGTAAATTGAAATTTTCTCCATAGAAATTTAATGTGTTAATATTAGTGATGTTTCTGCACAATAGATTAAAATGAAAATTAATAAGTTTTCTTTTTCTTTCAAACTCTACAATTGCAAAAAGTACTCTCTTCAATTGTATAGTTGTTTATTTTTCTGTATCTGTCATAGTGCTATGATTAGTATTTATTAAGTTTTCACAAAATGCATAGAAAAATCCAAATCAAAATAGCTCTAAAGTACAGCAAAATTATCAAATCATAAAAACACCAATAATATAGAAATGAACATTACTTTAAAGTGCTTTTGGTTTTACATTCTCACTCATTCATTTTTCATGTAAGGCCAAAAGCATTTTAAAGTTTTTCTCCATTGTTGATGTGTTTGTGATTTGATAATTTTGCCCTGCTTTAGAGCTATTTTGATTCAGATTTTCCTTAAGGCAGTCTATCAAAAGTTATTTTTGAAAAGCATTGAAAAATGAGTATAAAATTTAAGATGCATAGATATAAACATAAAATTTTGAATTTTAATCAGTAGAATTTATATGCAATATGTATAATTAAAATATACATAAGGTGCATTGAATAATAGTCACAGTAAACAAAATAGTTAGTATTTCATTGTTTATGAATGTGTTATATCAATAGCAATCTTTTTTGCATTTTTTCCTAGCTTGCAATATATCAAATTCTTATAAATTGTGATCACACTATATTTAATGTTAATTATTTTATTTATTATAATTATATATATGAATTAACATAAACAGAAATAAAAGAATATTCATTGTGAATTTTTAAAAAAATTAATTTTGTGATGCTTGTATTGAAAAATTTTCTGATTGTTAGAAATGTTTAAAATTTTTATTTTTGGTAACTGTTTTTGTAAACTTTTGTATTAATATTCTGAGATAATACCAATTGCAGACCATATGCCTCTATTCTTTTATTTCTATACATAAGTCTGTATATTTAATAATTTTTGTAATATATATTAGGCATTAGCTATTTTTGAGGGATAACAATTTTCATTATTTTATTTATTATTAATTTTTAATTTAGTTTACAGTCAATTTATCAGTTATATACTGTGAAGAAGTTGACTTTGACCTGTCCTATTTTTTATTTTATTATGCACTCTATTATTTATCGTTATTTTCCTATATGCTAACATATTATATTTTAGTTTAAAATGTAACTTCTTTTCTATATGCTAACATATTATATTTTAGTTTAAAAGTTAACTTACTTCCACTTCTCCATCGTAGTTGGCAATCACGTGATACGGAATTGGAACTGTCCTCCGGAAGGCTAACGTATTATATTTTAGTTTAAAAGTTAACTTACTTCCACCTTCCTAACGTATTATATTTTAGTTTAAAAGTTAACTTACTTCCCATGTTTCTTCGTCGTATTGACAATCACGTGATACGGAGTCGGAACCCGTCTCCGGAAGAGCTATAATATTTTAGTTTAAAAGTTAACTTACTTCCACCTTCTCCGTCGTAGTTAGCAATCACATGATACAGGATCGGCACCCGTACCCGGAAGAGCTATCCTGGTTAATGATATTAGTTTAAAAGTTAACTTACTTCCACCTTCTCCGTCGTAGTTGGCAACATAACACTGATCGGAACCCTTACCCGGAAGAGCTATCCCGGTTAATGATGTCTTATCTACATAGATAGGAACCTGTATCCGGAAGGGCTATCCCGGTTAATAATGTCTTATCTACATAATAAATCGGAACCATCCTCCGGAAGAGCTACCTGGGTAATGATGTCATCATCTCATCTAACTAATTTTACCATTGAACTGATATGTGAAAATAAGAATGATCCATATTGGTGTGATGTCATCATCTCATCTAACTAATTTTACCACTGAACTGATATGTGAAAATAAGAATGATCCGTATTGGTGTTTTGTTCGGTATATAAATTAACTGTAAAGATGATGATATGAATGAATTACTCTGTAATAATAACTCTGAACTTGTTACGTATAAGTATGCAAATGAGTGAAGTGCGGGATTGTAAAGTCATTCGTATAAAAAATCGATGCAATCGACAAGTGTTTTGAGGTGTTTGATAACGAGAGGTGTTGAATCCAGATGTAAAATTGGCGAGTGACATTTGAATTCTTGTAAAGATCAACGATTGTTTGAAGTTTGTATCGGAGGTGGAGGTAATAGAATTTAGTAGTATTTAAGGTTTTTTTATTGTGAATAATTGGATTGTTGAATTTTGAATTGGATTAAACAAGTTTTATTGACTAATTACTTGTTGCTTTATTATAGTTTCAATAAAGCATTTATTAACACTTTGCAAGTGTTTAGAGTCCAATAAATCTGTTTTTTATTATTTAACTTGTTTTGAGAATTTATTCAATTTATTAGCGTAAGTTTCTAATATCGTCTTGTTGTTTTCAATCTAACACTTGTTCGTTACTTCTAGTTGTAAGTTCCTGTTTCCGGTTTTGTTTTTGCCGGTAAACGTTAGTTGTTGTTAGATTGTTTTGAAGTTAATTAGATTTAAGTTAGAACTTAAAGACCTGAGCTCAGGTAGAACTCTGAATTGCAGAGTCGTTAGACCGTTAGGCTTAGTTAATAATTAATATTGACATTTGTTCTAATCCGCGACTTTGCAATACTAAATTTAAAAGTTTATTCTATATTTAATTATCAGTATTCAGTGTAGTTTTCAAAAGAAAATACTAAACATTGATAATTTGTTATAAATCTTATTTTCACTTTAAAATAATTAGTACTTCTCTGCTTTGCCAAAATTTCTGTATAATTTGAAAAAGTGGGTAGTTCATAGTTATGTTTGTGCAACCAGTCTTCAGTATTCACTTTTGAAATCTTTGAATTGGAAAGTTGTGGCATTTCAGTATTTTAAGATTTATTAATTGTTTTCTTCCTCTGAAAAAGAATAATATGATAATTTGCAGTCAAAAATATTGTAAATCTGATATTTAATTTGTTATATACTTGCCATAATTTTTGAATCAGGAAGAAATAGGATATTTTCATTGGGATGACTAGTCGTTTATTGCATCATACTCATAAATTCTTATTTCTTTTAGTATTATCTTTTTTGAAAAGTTTGCATCATTAATTAGATATTCAAACAAATAAGCTTCTTCAGGTGGCGCTTATTCTTCTATGCTAATCTTCTGTTAGAGAGTAAATTTTGAATGATTAGGATATGCAGTATCATGAGATTTATAACCTTAAACTTGTTTCTGGTACTTCTTTATAATTAATCTTCTGGATTCAGTTATATTTTATTATTTAGTATCTTTTCTCTTGAACAAGATAACTTCTTTCTAGAATTTGATTGTTTTATAATCAAATTCTAGAATGAATTTGTTCTTAAATTTATTTATTTTATTCAGATATTTTCTCTTTTCACTTAATATCAATCAAATTGGTTTTTTGTAATTATAAAAACAATTGTGAAGTAATAGTAATACACAAGTATTTTAGCAATCAAACACTTTAGTTTCAAATCTATTTTCAATACAGTTGGTACTTTCCTCAGCTTCTGCAACAAAACTATATTACTTGTTAATATGGAAATAAATTGGAAGGATAAATAAAATAGCCTCTCTTTTTTTAGAATTCTATATACTTTAGTATTATCACTTTTTTAACAGAATAATTAAATAAGGAATGAAGTTTGGATCCTATATTTCCAAAATTCACTTCATTAATTTAATCTCTACTGTTTAAAAACTTTACTTCTATATTTGAAATAAGATAAAAATTTTTCTACTGAAAAGCAATAATTATTTTTTATTAGTTCAAGCTCTCAGTTTTCAGAACTATGTAGAACAAACTCCAATGCAATTACCTGAACAAAAATATGTGCTACTTAGAACTAGTTTAACTCCAAAAGCCAAAGCATGGCTGAAAGAAGTTAAATGTTCAAATTCGACACCATCATTGTTAATTGAACCAATTACAAAATTACTTAAAGTTCGTCCAAGAAAAGAAATAATGAAAAAATTGGAAAAAACAGAAAGGTATTATATTAATTTACAATTTATAAATTATATAATTTTATTGTATCTGGAGATCGGAAGAGCGGTGAATTAGAAGAACCTACATTACTTTCTACATATGTAATGGAGAAGAGTGAACAAAATGATATTGTGATTGATCCAAAAGAAGAAGAGTTGAAAGTAAGTTTTATTTCTGAATGTTTAATTTCAAAATTTTGTATTTTTAGATTTTGATGATTTTTTTTAATATCAGTTAATACTGACATTGAAGTATATTTTTGTTGAATTTTCATCTTAAAATTCATAAATACTTTATAAAAAGAGAATTAGAAGAACCTACATTACTTTCTACATATGTAATGGAGAAGAGTGAACAAAATGATATTGTGATTGATCCAAAAGAAGAAGAGTTGAAAGTAAGTTTTATTTCTGAATGTTTAATTTCAAAATTTTGTATTTTTAGATTTTGAATTTTTTTTAATAGTTAATACTGACATTGAAGTATATTTTTGTTGAATTTTCATCTTAAAATTCATAAATAGTAAAATTTCAAGACTCTATGGACTAATAAAAAGTGAATGTTTTTGTCTAATTGAGTATGTTGACAAAAATATTGTTTATTGAATGTTTAAAAGTTGTTACTTAATAGTATAAGATCTTTCAGACATCTGTCAGTCTTCAGATATAAAATGTTAGCATGAGCAAATATGAAATAAAAGAATATTGAATATTACAATTCAAAATGTATGCATTTATATAAGGGTAAGTTTATGTTGGTAGCGTTTACATTTTTAATTGTAATGCTCTATTTTATGTTATTTCACATTGTAAAGTTTCAAAAATTAATGTTATTTCTACAATTTAAGTAATTAATCTGTGCATGCTAAAATCAATAAATTAAAGAATACATTAAGTTTAATTAATATTTATTTGATCCAGAAGTTTATTGCAGTTAATCTTAATAGAAATTGTAACATATTTGTTCAAATTACAGAAGTGTCCTCATTCATTGATTATTACTTTGAAAATAACAGATTTGAAAGGGTGGAATACTACCCCCGGGAATCAACAATATAATTGTTTGTTCATCATATCTTGACTGAATAGAATACTTGGTTGTACCATAGGCATTATAATCACATTATATTGTGATTATAATGCCTATGTGGTAATTTCAGTATACAGTGGTGCCTCGCAATTCGACGTTCCGCAATTCTCTGTTTTTTTATTTCTAACATTTTTTCATGTCTTAGTGATATATCCTTCAATAATAATCAAGATGTTTACATCTTAGACTTATACAATAGCAAACCACATATAATAAAGTAAATAATATAGTATATCCTCTCATCTCACCCATTAGGGGAGTGGAGTGGAGACCAATAACGAATTATTCTATTTTCCATAATTTTATATGGGAAATATTGTCTCGCAATTCGACATTAGTTTGGCAACGGATTAGTGATAAATTGCGAGGCACCGCTGTATAAATAGAATGGTAACAATAAAAAATTTGGTCATAGCAGAATCTTCATCATCAACTGAATCTTCCAGTGCTTATTGATTCTTCGTGGTCATCTATATTGGTAGTTACTTCTCTGATGTGATTTATGGCAATTAAATATATTAATGTACGAGGATTACATTACTTTCTACATATGTAATGAAGAAGAGTTCTCTCATTAAAGCATTTACCATTAACAAAGAAAAGCCAATTTAATTCATTGTTTTGTTTAATAATAAATGACAAGTTCAAGGAATTGTAAAGTAACATTTTAACAGTTTAATTACTAAGTCATTCAATATTATTTTTTATGAATTCTTTTTGTTTTACAATTAATTAGAATTTATTCAGATATAAATATAATTGTTTTATATAGTGCTGTTTGAGTACTTTATCATTTATAATTATCATATATTAATATATTTATTCTAAAAATATGATAATTTTAAACATATTTTAAACCTGTTTCAAAAATATTTTTGTTTTTTTAACTTTAATTATTTCCTTTAAAGTTATGAGCTTTAATTGTAAAATATAAAGTAGGTTTAATGTTTATGTATAATTGAAGATAATCATGTATAAAAATGACTGGCAATGTTAATTAACATAAGTGCCCAATAATATGCAGCAATAGCATAACACTCATACCCTGTAACAGTTACTACTAAATGGCTCAAATATTTATCTTAATTATATAAAAAAAATATTTTCAAAAAACAATATTTAGTATAAAAATAAATATACTAGTATGTTTACTACTAAATTTAGATAAACTTTTTTTTAATTTTTTTTTTGAATGGCAATGCAACCATTATTAAGGTTTAGTTTGAATTTACAGATTATAAATTGGAAATACCCTATATCTATTGATTACCTATTATCAATATTTATTATAACACAGTACAAAATTGGACAGAAAATGGATACTACTAGTTTATCAGGACTCAGATAAAAATATAATGGATAGAATATATTGATTTTTTATTTCCTTTATTTCTCCAATATAATAATATATATTTTGACAAGTACACTTCATGTTAAACAAGAAAAACACTACATGATGTTTGAAATTGTTCAATATAATTCAAACATGCATGTGAATTGTATTTATCAATATGAATATTGAGGAAATGAGAAGGAAATTTCATATAATATGTAAAGAACATGAAAAATCAATACATTCCATAAATTGCATTTTTATCTGAGATATATTTTTATCTTTTTATAAATCAGATCTATTTTACTTTATATAAAAAAATTTGGGCACAAGAAAAATTTTTCAAATTATCATGATGATTTATGAAATGAATTTTTTTTTATGGACGTCAAATAAATTCATCCAAAACAAATTTAGAATATTTGTTTAATAAATTTAAATTGAATTGTCAATGGTAGAGAAATTTTTTGTGAACAGAAATGAAAATTTGTATTAATAAAATTTTTAAATAAAATATATATATA